>OY757264.1:2769016-3013175 GCA_963584085.1 Pyrausta aurata
TGAATTACCGAGTGCTTTTTCATATTAAATTATTTTATTCATTTAATCCTATTTATCAAAAGGTAAGCGTGTTCTCATTGGCGAACAGGCTGTTGCGCGATTGTTGCGTGTTTTCCGAAGTCGAAATCGCAAGCTCTCCCGTCGGAAACACACAGGAGCAACTAACGCGTTCGAGCATGCCGCGAGCGAGCCGCGCGTTTCGCTAGCTATCATTGAACACTTGGATACCATTACGTTTGACATTTGTGGGAGTGAGCACTCACAGGCGCTGTCCCGCGGCCTCGGCGTTGCGCGCGGCGCTGCGTGTACTCGTGGACCGCGGCGGCGTTGCTGGCGGCGTGCAGGGCGACCGGCAGCGGCAGGTGGTGCTCTGTTACTAGTCACTATTGTCACTCACAGGCGCTGTCCCGCGGCCTCGGCGTGCGCGCGGCGCTGCGTGTACTCGTGGACCGCGGCGGCGTTGCTGGCGGCGTGCAGGGCGACCGGCAGCGGCAGGTGGTGCTCTGTTACTAGTCACTATTGTCACTCACAGGCGCTGTCCCGCGGCCTCGGCGTGCGCGCGGCGCTGCGTGTACTCGTGGACCGCGGCGGCGTTGCTGGCGGCGTGCAGGGCGACCGGCAGCGGCAGGTGGTGCTCTGTTACTAGTCACTATTGTCACTCACAGGCGCTGTCCCGCGGCCTCGGCGTGCGCGCGGCGCTGCGTGTACTCGTGGACCGCGGCGGCGTTGCTGGCGGCGTGCAGGGCGACCGGCCAGCGGCAGGTGGTGCTCTGTTACTAGTCACTATTGTCACTCACAGGCGCTGTCCCGCGGCCTCGGCGTGCGCGCGGCGCTGCGTGTACTCGTGGACCGCGGCGGCGTTGCTGGCGGCGTGCAGGGCGACCGGCAGCGGCAGGTGGTGCTCTGTTACTAGTTCACTATTGTCACTCACAGGCGCTGTCCCGCGGCCTCGGCGTGCGCGCGGCGCTGCGTGTACTCGTGGACCGCGGCGGCGTTGCTGGCGGCGTGCAGGGCGACCGGCAGCGGCAGGTGGTGCTCTGTTACTAGTCACTATTGTCACTCACAGGCGCTGTCCCGCGGCCTCGGCGTGCGCGCGGCGCTGCGTGTACTCGTGGACCGCGGCGGCGTTGCTGGCGGCGTGCAGGGCGACCGGCAGCGGCAGGTGGTGCTCTGTTACTAGTCACTATTGTCACTCACAGGCGCTGTCCCGCGGCCTCGGCGTGCGCGCGGCGCTGCGTGTACTCGTGGACCGCGGCGGCGTTGCTGGCGGCGTGCAGGGCGACCGGCAGCGGCAGGTGGTGCTCTGTTACTAGTCACTATTGTCACTCACAGGCGCTGTCCCGCGGCCTCGGCGTGCGCGCGGCGCTGCGTGTACTCGTGGACCGCGGCGGCGTTGCTGGCGGCGTGCAGGGCGACCGGCAGCGGCAGGTGGTGCTCGGCGCGCGTGGTGTAGCGCACGCCGCCGGACGCGGTGCACTGGACGCGCTCCTCGACCGCGAACTTGAGGCAGTCGGCCGGGTTCGGCTTGTGGCGGCTGTGGCGCTGTGGACGATATCAAAAGATGAGATTATGTTGCAAGCTTGATAAAAATTGGAAGCCTTTTAGCACAGTGATTTGGATACCCATGCACGCCAAGATTCATGTCGAGTCTCGCGTGTACCCATGGGTCAGGTGGGCGGGCGGGCCGAGCCGTTATGAACGTTCGGCGGGCCGCAGGTGGAGTGCACCCGGTCTATAGGTAAACATCTCCATTGAAAACTCGCCTGCGGAGGCGGCGGGGCGTGGGTGTATCCGCGCCGCCCACACCTCTCACGTAGTCCGCTTTTACCTCCCCCCGCGCCCCACAGTCGAGGTCTCAATTTCGCGGTCTACCTATAGTGGGTATGTTGTTGATGGCATTACCTCAATGAGCGTGAGCAGGTGCAGATAAAACTCGTGTGCGTCTTGCTGGCGCTTGTTCGCGAACTCGGGGTGCCCGCGCCCCACCAGCTGCCGGAACATGTGCGGCGCCACGCCGGCTTGGCTGCCTTCCGTGCCTGGCACTGAGTAGCGCCCGGAGAGGAGCCCTACGCCAAGCTTGGCGCTGAAAATAAGACAATGATGAAATTCAATACAGAGATGAACTTTATCTGTTCTTTTAAACCAACAAGTGAATGAGAGAGTAGAATCGGAGGGCTATCGACTTGAGATTAGGTCTCGCGATCGCAAAGCATAACGCCAATACTAACGACACTATTGAACGTCGTCGCTGACACATAATAATATACGATGGAAAGAGTTCATTCTGTGTATGTTATGTGCCCCATGCTCCATGCACACGGGATTATAACTTTTGAATTGATGAATGAACGAATGAATGAGACGCATGAACGAATGAACGATGATGAATGATATTTATTTATTTTTTATCTAGCTGTAATTAATTTTACCACAGAAATAAAGTATTTTATACGAGCTCTATCAATTGTCTCAAACTTAACCGCGATAATGAGGCTAAGCATCTGATGAAATATGAAATCACATCATGTTAGCATAATAATTTAATATACGAAGTTGCTGGATATACTAACTAGAATCAACTTTCCTTTGGCACTTAACATGCACCAACTCAACAAACCTACAAGACTTTGCATCGTTTCAAACAGCCCACAGAATGCAATTAACTTTTATAATAATACTTACGTTTGAACATTGAAGTCGTTGACGGGGTCTTCGGGGAAAGTAGCGAATAGCTCGGGCGCGCCCTCCACGAACCGCCGCACGAAGTCTGGCATGCGGAAAATTACCTGCAAGCAAATGACACTTTTTATATGCTAGATACTGATTGACACTTTTTTTTAATTTGTGTATTCCGTTCTCTCAGAAACATCCAAAATCCATACTAATATTATTAAACTGAAGAGTTGCGCGCCAATCGCAGGAATTACTGGACCAATTTAAAAAAAATTGTTGGATAGCTTATTTAGAAAGGAAGGTTTCAGGCTATAAAACATCACGCTGCGGCGGGAGGAGAGGGAGCAAACTCAAAACGCACGAACGCAGTCGCGGGGACCGCAAGTTGTCAATAAAACAGAAGATTGATTGTTGATTATTTGTCATTTGCCACTCAAATGCACTAGTTCGAACGTAATTTAATTTAAATCAGTCTGATTCAGGTATGCTCGAATAAGAAAGCCTACGCTACCTATGTTACCATTGGCTGACACCAGCTCATTCATACAAAGAGACGCAATCGCTCTTAACTATGAACTATCAGCTTCTACAAGTAGATTTTTTTGTTTGTATGGGGAAAATGCCAACACCTTGTACATGACACTAAAAATAGCTTATGTGTAAATCTTAATCATTTTTAGAATGACTTTCGTCCGTAAAATATTAAATTTTTGGGTAATATGTTACATAGACTAATAAAATCTAGCAATATTTCAAGATGTCTAAAAAATCTGTCAAATACCTGGCCAATCAGATGTTTGAACAGATTAATAAAGATGGAAAGCGGAAAGCAAAATGACATTTGCAATTGACAGATTAAGCAAAATAACGTTTGACATTGACAGATTAACTTTTTTTTTGCAGGATTCGACATGTTTTTGCAGTAAGTACAGACAGAAGGAGTTGCCAGGGATTTTAAAAGTTAATTATTTTATTAATTAAATTACCTAAAAATTTTGAATTAAATTAAAATTACAGTATGTCTAATTACCTGTATATTTAGCTATTTTTAGAGATACCGTACATGGTCTTGGCATGAAAACATATCCTTTAACATTTTTCAATAAATATTATTAATTTCTTTGTTTACCTGGACGACGCTGTTGATGTAGCACGAGTTGCCGAGGTTGGTCAGGCCGGTGAGCGCGGGCCCGTGCAGCGGCCGCAGGTCACTGCCCGACTCCTGCAGCGTATTCCATTCTCCAGTGCGCTGGTTCAACTCCAGTTCCAGTTCGACCATCGATTTGTCT
Source organism: Pyrausta aurata (assembly GCA_963584085.1). Lineage (NCBI taxonomy): Eukaryota > Metazoa > Arthropoda > Insecta > Lepidoptera > Crambidae > Pyrausta > Pyrausta aurata. The sequence goes on from OY757264.1 coordinate 2,772,979, forward strand.
GTCTGAGGAATTATATTGTTGAAATTGATGACTTGTTCATATAAAATTGTACATTTAGCCTATTCAATGCTTTTGTTAACGCCAAAAATACGAGATGACACATCATGGGTGTGCACTCGCAACGGTCATATTGCATAGATTACCAAATCTGATTAAACCCAAAAGGGGCTGATTGCAGATAGAAAAAAAAAATAGCCTATCCAAATTACGTTTGGTTAAAGACAGCCTATTGCCAAAATACAATGGTACATTCATTAGCAAATTTTTGATAGCTGCTATAAGAGATTAGACTTTCATAGCACCTCACAGAGTTCAATTTGCCTTTTGCAGCTCTTGCACAATAATAACAAAGTGCTTCAAATAATCTGCGAGGTAAAGTCCGTTTTTCTTTACTTGCCGAATATTGTAAGCAATCTTTTTATAACTTTTTACGTTTTATTATACTTTATTGCACAGACATAAGAAAGTACAAATGGCGGACTTGATGCTTAAAGCATTATCTACCAGTCAACCATTGGGTGAAGCAGAAACGGTTGAGGCGGCGTAAAAGAACACAAAAAAAAGAAAGAACTTTTATAATGATATCAGTGTATATTTAATTAACTATTTGATTTCAAACGATCTCAGTGTTCCACAATGAATTACTTAAGTAGGCTGTAATTTTGTATTTATCTTATTTTAAAATAAATCACATACAATATTTGACAAGCAAATAAAAACTTAATTTAGCGGTCATCTACCACATGTCATCTTCCGCGTACAAGCACACGTCTCCTTTTCCATAGGACGTTATACGATAATGAGCTTTAACGCTAAGTAATAAAGTTAAAAATTACCTTCTGCAACTGCTGCACGTTAATACCAAAGTGTTTCAAGTGATCGGCGAGATAGGGATCTTCCACCATATCATCTTCTGCGTACGAATACACATCCCCCTTCCCGTCTGATGTGATGGTGCCCAGTTTCACCGCTAGAGGGTAGCCGGTCTCGCGATAGTGTTCCACCTACGGACGAGAATAAGGTTCAAATTAATTTTTCATTTATTTTATTTACTTAATACAATGGAAATATAATTAGACCTTAGGTTAGATTAATAAAAAAACTTCGCGAAAAGTCAAGCATGATCGCTACTTCTAGACTCCGCGAAGTACCAACAGTCACGCGTTTGATGTAAAACTTTATTGCGTGGACTGAGGTTAAGGGCCTGTTAAACCATCGACAAATTATAAACACTAACCAATGAAAAAAAAATATAATCAGATTTTATCAATCAAGCCGCCCATAGGGCCTCTGACTAGGCGTAACGACTAATATCAACCGATATTAGCCGGGACCAACTGCTTAACGTGCCTTCCGAAGCACGGAGATGCTCATGATATACGCCACTTATATGGTCGGAATGGTCACCCATGCAAACACCGACCGCGCTGTAAGTTGCTTAACTTCGGTATCACAACCAAAGCGCTGCCACCACTGCGCTACGAGCACCTGTTAACTTTTTGAAAATATACTTTATCATTCTAACATAAAGAGTAAAGTATACTATACCAACCGCATGATCATTGCCTCCAGATCCATCGAAGTATTTCCTACCGCAGAGTATGGAACCGTCTGTGAGGTTCAGCCATAGATTGTTTGTGAGGTCGCATTTCGCGCACTTCCAACCCGATGGTGGGATCCGTATACCGTTGTCTAACTGTTTTAGGTTTACTGCGTGTCTGAAATAAAAGATATTCTTAGTCATAAAAGTCGTTAATTTTAGCATATAGATAGACCAACTGGGGGCACTTATACACGTCCCAATATTAACCCTACTACTGCTTTGGGACAATTTGTGGGCTAGTGCTAAGAAGAAGCAGCGCAACAAACTGAGTTTAGTAAACTATTGTAAATGTCTCTTTTAAAAAATTACAATGTCTGTGGTGGTGATCATTATCTTTTAAATAATAATCTAATTTATAATACCTTTTCGTCATTAGGGTTTCTTCAATGATAGTTTTAAATTTGTTAATTGGTAAGTCAACAATGTATTTTGGTAATTTAAAAAAAAACATGAAACAATTATCAACCTTTCATGGCCTGACTTGAAGAATAGCAAGCTTATCTTTATTCCTAGTATTAGTATCTACATTTTCCCTGTCAATTTGAGCAAAAAGTGACTGTAAAGAAATTGCTAATTTATTTGATTTAAATCTTAATTATGGAAAAAATAGTACTACCAATTAATGTTTAAAAGATTGGGTAATGGTTTGATTCGGTAAATAAAATACTGTTCAGTTACTCACACAGACACTTCTCTGGTCTCCCCATCCCAGGTGCCCTGCAAAGCTGCCATCTCGGCGATTTTGAATGGAGACTCCGCGTCTATTACGGCTTGTGCTGACTTTTTCACCTGTAAATAAACCCTTTCATGGATTTGAAAAGTAAAAAAAAGAAAGTGGCACTACTTATTTTATGAACATGCTTTAGACAAACCCAACCACTTCATACGTTTTTTTGACCAACCCAAAATACTTTCAAAAGAACGTCGGTTCGTTCCTCGTATGTTACGTGAAGCCATAGAAATCAGAAAACATCCAAATTTCAACAGAGAAGACGGTTGGAAAATTCCGCCAGCATGGGATCCGGTTTTATCGAAGAACCAAGCCAGACCACTCACTGCAAGATCTCAAGACACGGTTAGCTCTTTCTGCGTGTATAGGAACGTAAATTAATTATGAGTATGATGGTAGTTTAATATTTTTCAAAACTATGTAAATGGCAAATAACATCTTAGTCTACCCCGTGACCACGAGCGCTGTAAAGTGTTCGAAACATCGGGATGAAAAATCAAATAAATTATCGCGAAATTATCCGTAAATTGTTTTTATTAAATAGAAAGTGGCACTGTTTAACCTGGAACCCGCCTTCTAATTGGACCAGAGGGGCTTATTTAGGTAAACCGCTTCATTGAGACTTCGCCTGCGGGGCGGCGGGGCGTGGATGGAGGCGAGATCGCGGTGCGTGAGCAGCGCAGGCGGGTGTATCCACGCCGCCCGCACCCGAGGCGAGGTCTCAACAACGCGGTATACCTCTATAGCTTTAGCTTAATATTAATAGAGTCACCGTACCTTTATGCGTAACACCGAGCATCTTAGCGTGGACCCACCTAAGGCCAGAGAACAGCTGTGGTCAGATAAGTTCGCCCCCAACAACCCATACATCCCCATAGCTGAGAAGCTGCCGCCGGGTCACATAATCTTCCCTGGCCCATTTGGAAGGCGTTGAACAGACTTCGTTCAGGTGTAGGCAGGTGCAATGAACTCAGGAAAAGGAGGGGCTTCACTGAGGACGACGCGTGCGAGTGTGGCGCCTTACAATCTATGCCACACTTAATGTCGTGCCCTACCTTTCCTGCCACCTGCACGCGAGAGGACCTTTACAACGCCAATTAAAAGGCCATTGATGTTGCCACTTTTTGGGCGCAGAAAGTTCAATTGCAATTGACTCGAAAAGAAGAAGAAGCTTAATATTGCTAGTAAATAATTTCTAATCCACAGTCACTATCAAATCGCCCTCCAAAATAGCCAGGTAGCTTCGGTCTAAGGAAGTAGGCAATAAATACTTACCAATCGGGCGGGCTTGGTTTTCGTACACTCTGGGTCAAACCTTACTACGCGGGCCAGGCGAGCTATATTTAGCCTCGTACACGTGGCTATGAACTATTATTTTACCACGTCAGTCAATTCGGGGTACCACCAGGGGTAGGTGTGGCAGCCGGGCTGTACAACTACAGCGTAGTGGTCGGTAGGTGAGCTTGACTCTCCTACACACTCTGGGTCGAACCTCAGTACGCGGGCCAGGCGAGCTAACTTCAGCCTGATACACAGTAACTATTGTCTTACCACTTCAGGCAACTCGGGGCATGGCCAGGGGTAAGTGTGGAAGCCGGGCAGCACAACCACCGCGTAGTGGTCTGTGTAAGTGAATTTGGCTCTTCCACACTCGGGGTCAAAGCCACCCTCAACGCCGATGGCGAGGCGAGTGATCTTCTTCTCCGGCCCGTCGCCCGTCTGCTCGGGTTCTGGCACCTGCCAGATTTGTGCGGTTAATCTTTGATCACGATAAAGAAACGCTGAATGAGGAACATTAAAGGATACAATGATTTATTTAAAAACTTTATTGAACAAATGTAAGTGTACAAAGGGCGGACTTAACGCATTTTCTCCCAGTTAGTCTCCCAGTCAAATCTTGTCATGCAGATTTTTTAAAGATATTGATTTATAAAAACAACCTGTTAGTTTCTTGACCATCTATAGAGGTAACTTGCATGCAGAGTAAATTTCTCGCTATTAACTTTATTGAATTGTCACGTCACGTGAAACCCAAAAGGGGAGAAATAATGACGTTCAAATATAATATATTTTCTAGATTTTCAGTCATTTTAAGCCTTGCTAACTTTTTAAGTGGTTATATTTTTTACGTTAACTGTTTTTTTTAATTTAGTATGGGTTTGCTCTTGACACCAGACCAAGCCAAGTGCGACTAAGATATCATTATATGAATAGACAAATCAGTGTCGTTACCGGCTTTTTCTCTCTCTGTATGTGCAAGAAGACGGCATTGCCGGTCTTCTGAAAGTACTGCTCGACGTAATTGCGGCCGAAGCCCAAGAACGAGACGAGCGACACGTAGATACCCGTCTCCGACTCCTGAAATAATGGAATGGAACATACATTTAACTTATAAAGTAAAATATATACCTAAAGTTTTAAAGCTGAAGAGTTTGTTTGTTTGAACGAGCTAATCTCAGGAGCTACTGGTACGATTTCAAAAAATATTGTTGTAGATAGCTTATTTATCTAGGAAAGCTAAGTCATCACGCTAAGACTTTGAAGGATAGGGAGTGAACTCATAACGCGCGGACGAAGTCGAGGAAACCGCGCCGACATGATATAATACAGGATGTATTATATGATTTTTACATCGGGCCTAAGATGCGAACCTCTTTATCGTTTATCGCGTTTCAAACGTCTTTTTATCATCATATTAAAAAAGGTTTTTGTAACTTTAATGTACTCAATTATTTTAGTAAGCAATCAGAATTGCCTTACCATTAAAATAATGCGGGAAAGCACGTCGTTTAGGAAATAAAATTATTTTATCGACGCCACAGAATTCTGAATACAGTATAGTACAGTATATAGTCAGGTCAAAATTGGTATTTACGTGTGCATCTTTTCATACAGGAAAAGCCAGAAACATTGCTAGCCCTGGGATAGTTTCAGGAAACCGCATGTGGGCGGAATCACAGTCACCCACTAAAATAGATTTTTTTGTAAGCACTGTTACAAATAAAAAGAAACGCAAACGCGTGGTTTAAAAAGTGCCCCTATAATTTGCATACAGATAAGAAGTTCATATCACCCTAAAGGGAAACCTGCAGAACATGGGGGCATGTTAGTATACTTATTGCCATTTTCTCCAAAACCGTCATACTAATCAGACGACAATGTTGAACACAGCGGACGTATATTTGGGCGCTTTCCTCATACTGTGCGGTTTTTCGTTAAGTCTCCTCAACTTGAGACGAGTGGTAAAAAGAAACAAGTTCTCTGCGGTGCTGCTCTCAGAAAACATACTGTTAACATGCATCGGGATCACGTTTGTGGTTCGCGCTGTTCACGACGCGAATCTAGAAAACATGAACTCCTACGATATGGATGAGCGAACACCGGTCAAATCAGCCCGGGAACACAAACAATGCACCATTTGGTCCGCTATAATGAGCTACGGGCCATTAGTTGTGTCCTTTGTGAACAGCTTTGTAAGCCTAGTTATAGACAACTATTTGCATTACACAATGTTAAAGGATATAGAAGAGACAGAAAATGAAAATGAAGTGCATGACCTCCAAGAGCGATCCATAAGTGAGAGGTTTCGATTCAAAAAGGTTTTTGCTTTTGGGAAAAGATACTTTTCGCATATAGCAATAGGGTTGCAGTGGATATTGCCTATCTTGATTGGTCTGCTTATGTACCCAATGGGTGTGAATGAGAAGTTATTGCCCATGACAGAGCAAAGAAGCGACACATGCATGGCCATGATTTATTTGGTTAATGAAACTTGTAAAGAGCCTCAGGCTTTTTACATAAATAGCAGTCTGGGATTGCGGGAACATAAGCCCACAATAAATTATTTAGAAGCGTTCGATGCCAATGATATTAATGTTTATGGAAACAAATCTACAGAAATAAATTCAGTGGTGGACAGTTTATACAGAATAATACACAACATGCAAAATAACAGCTCAAGTAACAGTATTGGCAATATAACAGTGACAAGTGCTCCAATATTCAGACAGCCAAAATTGGACACTGTGTGTATGAAAGTGTGCTACGTTGATAACAGCAAGATGCTACTGTATGTGTTTGCATTAGCTATCGTGAGTTACTTTGTGCCTATAACCATTTCTACAATAATTTTGACTAAGATACACATGATTGATACAAAAAGACCAAATGAAAAATTATATGTGAGCCGAGAACTACTTTATAATCTGTTATTTTGGACACCGGTGATGTTAGATTCATTTTTGTCCTTGATATTGTGTTCATATTCAATGAATGGAATGAAGACATCACTGATAAACACTATTGCAAATGTGTACCAAGCTGTAAAGAATTTTATGAACACCAAATATTTCAAAGACAATACAATAACACCGGTTTAAGAGAATTACAGATGTTCTTAACATCACTTATTTTTTATTACTTATGTAAAGAAGTCAAAAAACACTTATTAAAGCTAACACAGCATTTTACAAAATACTGATTTTATTCATTCTGTAATATTGGGCCTGTTTTGCATGTACTGATTCAAACATATAAATAAATTGTTATTAAAATACACAATGTTTTCAAATTTCAAGTTGAATTAAGGTTTTAGGTAGATCATTTACAAAGTTTATTATTATCAGTAAATAATTTTTAAATAAAAATAAATATGCACCAGACAACACAATTGTCTTGATTTCGAACTAAGGAGTTTTCTTCCTTTTATGGATTTTAATGATATTATGATAAATAAGATGTATGGCTTTCTTGCTATTAAATGGTGAACATTGACTAACAGAACAGAAGCATGGTTAGTAACTATGTTATTATGAATGACCATGGTTTTTCATATTCCCAGACATTATGTGCATATTTATCAGCATATAAAGAAAGAAAAGTGAAGTTTTTATAGGTATTTGGGTAGAGAATAACATGCAAGACACTGGACTGCTACTACTGCATAATATGGTTGCGAATTGCGAGACGAGAATATAGGCCATACACAATAACACTATTACATGAATTAGGATTTTATAATACCTAGTTCATTCTGCTTTATATTAATATGTATAGTTAAATTAATTACCGCCAACCGGTAAACTTAAAAAAATTGCGAGGTTATAATAAAATTGCAACTCACCGGATTGTCGAACGAATAAACACATTCGTCTTTATAAATTAACTGTTGGGGCCCCGGTATTTTTATTTTCGATAAATGTGGAGTCAAAAGATCCAAGGATGCCATCGTATCTTGAAATATTACTCTTTCGGATTATTTTTATCAAAATCGAAACAAACCAACAGAACAGACGCCAAAAATCTGTGCCAAAATGTCAAGAAAATTGCAAGCAAATGCAATGTTAGTGATGTGACACTGTGTGTTGTGTTATTTCAAATTGAATGATTGATTAGTATATAATCGAAGTTCGATCAAAGTAATAGCATTTGTAAGTAGCAGTTTCTTGTGGCAATTTAAAAAAAGGTTTAAAGAATTCATAATGTAACAAAAATCAACACCTATTCAAGCTAGATTGATTAAGGATTAGATCCTAACTGCAGTAGTGAACTTATTAAGTGCTACATAAGCTAAATTATACATATACTATTCTAATAATATATTTCTTCTTCCAACACTGTAATTTTAAGGTACTTATATTCTTTGTACAATAGCAATGAGATGTTACTTTTTTATTTGTATTAGTTATACAAAAGGAAAGGTAGTTCCTATCCTACATATTTAATTTAAATAAATTCATTTATTTTTTTTATTTCATTCAAAACCAAATTATTTTTTTTGGGAAATTAATTTCTTCGAAAGTCACAGAAGCGTTAAACTACTTAACTTGATCACACTTGATTTTATCTCTATTTCCTTCAGATAGATGTAATGTATGTAACTTATTTAATGAGTTTTTATTTTTATTTTTCATTTTTTTATCAAGTTATTATTACCAAGCTATTGAACATTCAATTGATTCTTGTAATGGGTACTCATCCCTTTTATCAAAGATAAAACAAAATGTCAAATTATCATTCTCATTCATTCACTTTATTTATCTAATCTATGATTCCCTCCTCCCTCCTCCCCACAACTTCCCATTCACATCGTTTCTTTTGGGCGGTTGTAGTTAGGGTCATAGAGAAAGAAAAAATCTGTTAGGGTCTCCTTTTCCATGTTCCATTCATTCATTCAAAAGGACGAACTTTTCCCCCTCCCCTTTGTTTCATATTGGAGAGAGGCGAGGCGAGCTTAGGAGGCGAGAGAGAAGGAGGCACAGAGTGACGACAACAGTTATGGTGACAGCAAACTCTCTTTTTGGAGGAGGGAGGAGGAGTGAAGAAGGACCGAATGAATGAGCTAAACATCTGTCTGTCTATTTGAGAAGCTTCTTGTATAAGCTTCTTGCTTCTTGTTGAGAGCATAGACCATAGAGAAAGAAAAAATCTTCGCTTTAAAAAGAGCGTGCTACTTAGTAAAATTCTATAGGATTTGACAGCGAAAGACCTTATGACAGCGAGACCGTTTTCTAAGAATTAATGGATTTAGTGGAAACGTCAAGTTTCCGTCGCTGGAATTTTTGAAAAACTATGAATGGATAAAGTTATAATTTAAGTTTTGTATACCAATTTCAGATGAAATGGCTTGTGCTTTAAGCAACTGTGAAGTGCGCCGAGGATACAATCCCGAAAATCATACTTTTCACCAGTAAATATGAATCATTGATAAAATTTTTAATTCCAAATTTTACAAAATTTGTGAGTGAAATTGACTCCGATGCCTAATTGTACAGTAAATTTAGGATTTCCTTTGTGATTTGCAGCCATATAACAAAGTTTCCAATATCATAATTCAGATATTTTCAGTAAAATAAGAAACCGTTTCTTTACACTAGGGCTTGACTAAATGATGACGTCATCAGTATCGATAATTTTTTTGACAGATTTTTTAGGTTACGTAATTCTTGCACAGCTTCTTCTCAGCAGTGGCCCACACAACTGTCCCGAAGCTGTGCTGTGGTAAATTCTATGTTAGAACGTGTATAAGTGCTTCTAGCAAGTCTTCATACATAAATAAAGGAATTTGTATTTTTAAAAAAATTAAGTTGTCTTGTTTATCAAATACAAAGTATTAAGTTATTAAAAGTGCATTCATTTATTTTTATTTTTGTTTCAATTTACATGATTTATCGTAACCCTGTCGATAAAACTTGGACCACCTTAAGATACACATCACTATTGAACGCACACATGCACACAGACTTTTTGGTTTCGCCGAAAATCCGCCTTTGTCATTCTATACTATACTACATTCTATGGCATAGACTACAATAATGTTGTTACCATAGAATGTAGTATAGTATAAAATGACAAACGCGCATTTTCAGCGAAACGAAAAAGTTACTTTACATGTGTGCGTTCAATAGTGATGTGTATCTTATGGTGGTCCAAGTTTTATCGACGAGGTTACGATAAATCATGTAAATTGAAACAAAAATAATTAAATTAAAATGCACTTTTAATAACATAATACTTTTTATTTGATAAACAAGACAACTTCATTTTTTTTAAATACATATTTATTTATTTATGTATGAAGATTTGCTAGCAGCACTTATACACGTTCCAACATAGACCTTACCAAAGCACAGCTTCGGGACAGTTGTGTGGGCCAGTGCTGAGAAGAAGCTGTGCAAGAATTACGGTTACCTAAAAAAATCAGTCAAAAAATGTATCGATACTGATGACGTCATCATTTAGTCAAGCCCTAGTGTAAAGAAACGGTTTCTTATTTTACTGAAAATACCTGAATTATTCTATTGGAAACTTTGATATATGGCTGCAAATCACAAAGGAAGTCCTAAATTTACTGTACAATTTGGCATCGGAGTCGATTTCACTCACAAATTTAATAAAATTTGGAATTAAAAATTTTATCAATGATTCTTATTTACTAGTGGAAAGTATGATTTTCGGGATTGTATCCTCAGCGCACTTCACAGTTGCTGAAAGCCCAAGTCATTTCATCTGAAATTGTTGTACAAAACCTAAATTATAATTATATCCATTCATAATTTTTCAAAAATTCCAGCGACGGGAACTTGACGTTTCTACTAAATCCATTATTTCTTAGGAAAGGGAAACGGTCTCGCTGTCATAAGGTCTTTCGCTGTCAAATCCTATAGAATTTCACTAAGTACCTAGCACGCTCTTTTTAAAGCGAAGATTTTTTTCTTTCTCTATGGTTGTTACAGTGCGACATGGATCTTCTGGCCAACGGTGACAGTCGGAACTAACGCTGTCAAAATCAAAAATGCGGTTGCCAGATCGAGTGTAGCGAAATCTCCCCAATCTTAATGGAGATTTTCCGATTTTCTCTTTTGTTTTATATTCGTGCGTGTTCTGTATAAACTATTAATGTGATTGTTTTTAATACCGTAGAGCTAAACTCCTTGATTAAAGTCTCAATTTTCAATGGTTTTTATTGCTACAACAATTGTTTTGTGTCTAAAATCGGTTGAACATCCATGATATGCCTCCCATTACGATTCCCATTGGTCCTATTCCTATTTGTCTTGTTGATCGAGAAAACAATATACAGATAATAAATAAAAAGACCCTAATAAACAATCGACTCCCTGAGTCAAGGGAAATTTTCTTGCTCTGGCTACCTTTTTGAATGCTAGCGCACCCCTGCCCTGTCTGACTGTCAATGTCATCATCAAGATCGCACCTCTGTGGCTTTGTTCCGTTCATCGATTACAGAAGATCCTTGTCGCACTCACTGTAGGTAGAGGTCGTTGTTTGAGAGTGAACGAACTTCGACTGACTGTGAGTGAAGAAGAGTGCTGACCTTTGGATTTGGGATGTTTCGCGTTTATTGCATTGCATCGACTCAATCAAAAATTAGTACAAAACTTTGTTTGTAAACAATGTCGCTAAAATTATATTATGATTTAATGTCCCAACCATCTCGGTCGTTATTTATTCTCTTAAAAACTATCAAATGCGATTTCGAGCCTAAATATGTGGATCTTAGAAAAGGTAGGGAAAGTTCAAAAAGTTTTAGAATTTCGATAGTGAAAAAGTTATAGTGATATATTCATGGCGTTTTATGTTTTCTGCAGGTGCGCATTACTCTGAGGAGTTCACCACCCAAGTTAACCGAATGCAGAGAGTGCCTGTTATTGACCACAATGGTTTTTTTCTGAGTGAGAGGTTTGTAAATACCAAAGTTAATTTTTATAATGCAAAACAATAACAAAAAGAACATTTATTAAGTCACACGTTTGCAATTTTTTTAAACAATAAATAATTTTCTTTTAATTGCATTAATAAGTTAATGACTTTGATTTTTCTAAGTATTCATGCAATTTATTTGCAGACAATAGAATAGATATTCTCACACACATTGTTTACTCAAATCGTGTAACAAATTGTTCCTATTTATAGTGTAGCAATAGTGAGGTACCTGAGCCGAGAGAAAGTGATTCCGGAGAGTCTGTACCCGACGGACTCGAAACTGCAAGCTCGTGTAGATGAGTTCCTTGAGTGGCACCATGTGGGCCTGCGGCTTCACTGTGCTATGTACTTTAGAGTAAAAGTAAGTTAATGCAAAATTTTATAATTAGGTAACTTTGAGTTAAAAAAAGTTTTTAATAGCAACAAAACTAGGTTTATTTAGATGTTGGTGCTAGTATTTGCTTTAGTTAAAATACTTTTATTTACTTTTAATAAATTTTAATTTCACATTTTAAGGTATAGAACCAGTAAATTAAATATAAGATTATGCTAAAAGCTTACTGAATTGATAAATTATGCCTTATTGGTGGTATATGTACCTATCTAAACGATAACCCTGCTGGGGCCATGTTTATTAAGATATTAATTGGAAAAAGTTACAATATTATCTATCAATTGTTTGGTAGGTACCTACAATCATGCCGCCGGCTACAATGTCGAGGGAGTATGGGAGCAACATTGCTTAAATTGCCGGCAACTTTGATAATTTAGAGGAAAATTCGTTTTTTTTTTACATTATTTGATTGATGAAAATATTTTATGCTTTTTTAAATTTTTATGAAAATATTTTTTTTATGTTCCCTATCATTGCCTTTGTCGACTATTTAAGCAATGTTTCTTTATTCCTACCTATGGCACGGCACAATAAAAAAATAAATATGCGCCAGACAACACACCAATTGTCTGGTTTCGTGGTAAGGAATTTTCTTCCTTGTGTTACGAAGTACCAGACCATTATGACAGGGGCGTCCCCCATAAATACTTAATTACATATAACATCACACAAACATTTGCCCCTTGCGGTATTCGAACCCGCGACGGCCGGCGTAATAGTCAGGAGCGCTAACCAATACACCAAACGTGTCGTCAATAAAATGCTACTCTGTGAGTAAATAGCTAGGTCAGTAGGTTATAAAATAAAATAGCATGGTTTTGGGTAGGTATGTCATCGTGCATGAGAAGCCTCCAAAAATTGTTAAAAAAATATTTACAACAGCACCTGGATCCCGTTCTCCTCGGGAGGAAGAATGATGAGAAGACACTGGCTTCATACGAGCGTCGCATGCTTCAAGCTGTCGACGATTTCGACAAAAAGTGGCTCGGGCAGGGCACCGAGTTCGTCGTTGGTAACAGCGTGACTGTTGCTGACCTGTTTGCAGCTACGGAACTGGAGCAACCAAGTGAGTGGGACTTTTTATTAAATCTAGCTTCATTTAATCAGGAGACCCAGACAAAACTCAGAAATAGTCGTAAGTATTGATATGCCGTTACCGGGAATATTGCCGTAGAAGTATGGAAGCAACATTGCATAGTTGCCGGCAACTTTGGTAATTTTAATTTTCTTTAAAAAATTATTTGGTAAATTTTGGGGAACATATTTTTTTATCACAATTAGATTTAAAGTTTTATATTTATGAGTTATATTTTAAAGAAAAGATGATAAACATTGTGATGTTCCCTACATATCGCCCAGTTTGCCGGCTGTTTAAATAATGTTACTCAGATAGATAATGTTGCATAAATATTCCTGCGGCACATAATTAGTCGTAAACAACCATCTAGTTTTCCGAAGTCGGTAAGTAGTACTACTGACTTGCTATCTTGCACCCCGCTCTCGCCTCCCCGCGCGCCCCTGTGCCCCGCAGGCGAGGTCTCGATTTCGCGGTCTACTTATTTGTTATTTTTTTATAGTTGACTACACACACATATCCGTACAACTATCTGCGCGCATTGAACAATAAAGAGCATTAATTAATTATGTTTTAAAATGTCTCCAGTAAGGTTTTACCCCATTATTTCCCCACAGGGATGGCAGGCTACGACCCCAAAGACCACTACCCGGCGATAGCTTCCTGGGCAGCCAAGGTCCGCGCCTTTTTCAACCCGCACTACGACGAGGCGCACGTCACACTCAACAAGATCGTCAGCAAACAGAACAAGGCCAAGTTGTGACAGCGCTCGAAGAGTTATAAGTTCCACACTTTGTAAAGATGTAAATGAATGGATTTATTTGACACTGCATTATTAAGAAAATAAATGGCATTTAGGAGCATTAACAAATATTATAAATCCCACTACCGCATTTGGGATTATGCTTAGTTCTAGAATGAAGGGCTCGTACTCAGGAACGGCAGTGGCAGTCTGCCGTCGGTATTAGAAAAGCGGGGCGCGCCGGTAACGCATGATTGAGGTAGCGGCACATTTCCAAGGTGGTATGACTTCCGTTGTCGTATCAGCGGCTAGCTGCCAACGCGGTGTCGAGATACCGTTGTCACCCCGTTGACGTTCCGTCGTCTCCCCGTCGACGTACCGAGGCTATCTATTGCCACTCGTGTACTAAAATTAAGAAATATTAGACAGCGCAAAGTTTGTCTTGATACCGATGTTCTGTGAGTTTTTTTTGTGATGTGGTTAAATCTTATCTTAGTTTTATCAGGGCAAAAAATTTGAACTTATGTAAATGCTAGGTATTTACTATTATATTATCTCTATGTGTATATTCGATGTAAGTTACTAACAACAGTGTTTTAAGAATTTGATAATTAGGTGTTAAGATTTGTTATTTTTATGAAGTTACTTTACATCTGTTTATATCTAGAAAACTAAAGATTTTATTATATTTTATAATTGTTATATCTAATATAATTGGTTTATACAATACCTTAATGAATAAATGACGATGTTTTATGTCTACAACTTATTTTACTGTTTTAATGTTAATAATTAAAGGCCTGTTTCACAATGTAAGTCTAAGGTCAGAACTATTCAACGAATAATTTAAATAACACATTTTGTTTCAAGTAAATGACCGTCAAACTCCTCCATACAAAACGCCTAATAAAATGATGGAATTATAAGGTTTTGAAATTAGAATCCTGCGGCATCTAGTGTGAATTCATTTTAACAACGATTTTCTTCGCTTTCTAAAATAAAGAAGCAAGCAAGCAGTGTATGTTTTCTAGTAAGTTCCTTAAATAAGTCAAAGTACATGTAACATACCATTTATTACTGCGAACACAATGATCGTGAAGGCAGATTGGGGACTGAGCTACAGGCCTCAAGGTGTATGCAGCCCGCCATCACACTAAACACCTGCCCCTTATTACAAAAAACCGGTTAAGTGCGTGTCGGACCCGCGCACTCAGGGTTCCGTGCCACCCTTAACTGAATTCAGGGTCCACTTACTTTCACTTAACGAAAACATCACAATATATTGCGACAGCAAAAATAACTTTGTTTTTCATAGTGTTTGTATGAAAGACAAAGTTATATTTGCGGTTGATAAAAATGTGCAATATCTCAAAAACTACTAGTTAGATCTCTTTCAAACCAATTTTCATTGCAAGTTTTTGTTGAGATCTACATCATATATTTTTTTCAAAATTTTCACTTTCTTATTTCAAAAGTTAGAGGAGGGGGACGCCCATTTTACCACTTTGGAAGCGACTATATCTCAAACCTTACACTTTTAGAAATAATGGATTTAGAAACCTCAACATCATTTTAAAAGACCTATCCATAGACACCCCACACGCATAGGTTTGAGTAAAAAAAAATTTTTAAGTTTTAGTTTCATGTATGGGAGCCCCCCCTTAAATATTATTTTTTCTTACTTTTTGTATCTGAATCGGAAAGCGGTGAACAAGATACACCTACCTACCAAGTTTCAGCTATGTGATGCTTATAGTTTCAGAATAAAGTGGCTGTGACATACGGACGGACAGACAGACAGACAGACAGACTTGACGAAACTATAAGGGTTCCGTTTTTTGCCATTCGGCTACGGAACCCTAAAAAAGATAGTACCAACCAGGGTTTAAGCCAAGATATAAATCATCTGACTAATTCAAAATGTTTACCTCCATTCTTGAATAATGTCAATACGACATTGTTTTTAAATGTAACGGTTATTTCTAAGAATGGTTACTAAGTTTTTGGCTTACTTTACATGAAAAAACAAACCCGGGCACAGCATGGAACGTAAATATGTCTTCTTTAAAACCTGCAGTTAGGTATACTGTACGTCTTATTATTGCTAGTACTCCATCCAGCAGTTGTCTCGCCCCATGATTGGAAACAATCATCGCAGAGCCACTAGGGTATACTGTTTATAAGCACTTGTCCTTTGAGACTATAGGTCATTTTGTGGAGAAGATAATATAAGTCTAACTTTATGCCACAAATAAATTGAATATATCAATCAATCAATCATCATTTATTTCAGAGAAATTACATCCTTAATGTTAGTAACAATAATTATCTTAAAATATATAGTTAGTATTAAATAAATTAAATTAAAATGGAGTTGATAATTTAAAATTTAAAAATGTCACAAATGATAATAAAATTCGAAATCCAATTCATAATTTAAAAAATTATAAATTTATATAAGTAAGCGAATGATGCAATTGATGAATGAATGTATCCTGCCAGTCTCCACGTATGGCGCCCAAACATCATGTGACCGGAGGTCGAAAGGTCCAGAGAGGTCTGTCAGAGAGCAATGGAACGCAGCATGTTAGGCGTATATCTAACAAAGATATGGGTAAGTTGATAAAAACCTCTTCAACCACTTAACATCGTCCCAGCAGGCCGTTATTTGCCCAAAATGTTTTGAAAATAATGGGTTAATGAACCACCACGTACATACTGTTGTATTTCATTCGATAAGCCTTCGTAATTAGCTTATTAGCAAATTTCTTTGCTGCGTGACCTAAATGTTGGAAACATCTGAATAAAACTCATTCTGACATTCTTATTTATTCGATTCTAAGCCAAGGGAAGACGCTGTCTGTTTCATAATTTGACTTAAAGTTTTTTTTTAACTAAACTAGTTAGTCTCACTAAAACTCGAACATGTTACTGATTTTATAATTTTCTGTGACCACACTTGAGTTAGGTCAAATTTAGGTAAGATATTTTTTTCATTGGTATCATTTCTTAACTGTTGTATCAATAGATAGAGAATGTCTAGGATATCTCTTATACACAATTTCAACAAAAGATATCTAAATACTTCTACGAGCAACAAGTGTCATAGGTTTCTCAAAACCAACCATAAGACACTTGTTGCTTTGAGAAATCATTCGATAAGAAGAGAACATGGCATTACTAGACATATAACTTTTATTTATTAAACTTGTTGCCAATAAGAACGATATTAAAAAAGAAGCACTTTTTAAAATATTGCCAATTAAATTGATATTAATAAAACGTGCTGAATAAACTTTTACATCAATATTTTGTTGTTGCCAGCACAATAAGAGCTATTGAAAATGTATCTGTAGCACTAATAAAAGCTGGAATATTTTAATTTTGTAGTGAAAATCACGAACGAATTTCACGAGAAACCGATAATCTGGCTTTTAATAATATTTAGTTGGTGTAAATTCTGCGAAAAAAGTTTCAGACTCCCTATGTAGGAGAGAGATGGGAATAGTTGGTGCGGGCGCGGTAACGTTTGATTGGTTGGAGTGGAGTGAGGCTCCGCCTCTTTCTAGAAGGTGGGCTGTCTCATTGCCTTGGCTTTTCCCAGGGTTTCCATCGTAGCACTACACTTCGTCGTAGCCGCTCGTAGCAAACGGTCGTAGCACCAGCTCTAAAAGTATCTCGCCAATCGGCTCCAACTTCTAAAGTGACTCATATTATGTTTCTCACTGTAAAGTTGTGTAAAATGATAAAAACAGCCATATAATCTTTCGTTGTTACATTATTTTAATTAAAGTTTTGAATTATGGCATAGTTTTTGAATATAAAATATTTTTTGAGAGCAAAGTTTACCTGGCAAGATTTTAAAGAAAACACCAAAAAAGTAAGTATCCAAAAATATTGATCTTAAAAACTTTATCTGTTATATAAAGGAAATCTTTTTTTATGTTATAAACAAAAGTTTAGTTTAGTTGAGGATTTTATGATTAAGCATTGCCAATTCCTTTGTTACCCAATTTAAAATTTTGTGTTTCATTTGCGGATTTTTAAATATAGCGAATTTTATAACAATAGTACGAATTATGAAGTCTTCGGCGGGGCGCGAGATGAGATAAATATTTTAAAACCTTAACCTTATCTTAACCATACCTATTCAATAGAAAATGTACTTCCGCTGCATAAAGTTCAAATTAAAGTATCCTCCATATTGTCTGCTTAAAGTTAATTTATGTTTAAGCTTTATTGCTCTGTAAGTTGTATTAATTGGCGAAGTTGAGTGTAGCGGCGGGAAAAGTCTAGAGCTCAAGTTTTAATGGAAGTGGTCGCCCACACCCTACGGTCGCGTCTCGCTACGGCGTAGATCTAGTTCGTAGCGCGCTACGAGGCGTCGTAGTTGTGTCACTGTCTACGGTGCTAAGTGATTTCGTAGTCTGTTACGTAGCTTGAGAAAATAACATCTTTAGTTTGTTATTGATATCAAAAACATATAAGTGATTGTAAAGTTATACTGCCTTAATTTTTTGTCTGAATAACAAAAATTACTTCTTATTCGTCCGTAGGTTGTGTGAAATTACGTGATTTGTATTTTAAATTTGTGATTTGGTGATTAAAATAGTATTATGTTTTTAGATGCCAGTACCAAAAGATAAATAATATTCGAGCTGAATCTGGGAAGGAAGTTCACAAAGGTACGTACCTATTATACACATAAATAAAATATTGAGAAATTAACATAATGTTTTAGTAAACCCGAACCATAGAGATAATAATGAGTCACCCTTTTTGGCGATCAGTAACGAAAAGCGAGTCAAGCTAGAATCTAGGCTAGAGGCTAAAGTACAGGCAGATAAATTATTGTAATCTATAATAATGCTATAGTGGAGTAAGTACGTTGATCTAATATTTTTTATTGTCTAGAATACAATATCTATATTGTCTTAATTAAGATATCAAAAAATCAAGGGGGGTCTAGGGGGAAGAAGGAGAAGAATAGATACCAAAAATTAATAATAAAGGGGCAATTCGTAAATTTGCGCGTAAAAATGTAATTAAAACAATCAAGAAAATACTATGTTAGCTTAACTCAGGGTTAACTCATTATTATGTATCTGCCAGAGTCTTTGATATGGCACAACAAATCACAATAGATTTCATTATTTAGCAGTTGCCATTTTCTATAGAGCCGTATATTTTTAATAAGCTCTTCACCAAATTTTTTGAAGAAGAAGAAGAAGAAGAAAGAAGATGCTCCTAAGAAGAAAGAAGTTTTCCTTCAACATATTAGTTCGTATAATGCGGTCTAAGCCCGTTTTGGCCACAATCGTTTTTTATGTATCCTGTGGCCCTAATGAGCTTCTATCGAATTACGAGATAACACTAACTATTTCATGAAATAATGTAGAAAAAAGAAAATGTAAAAATGTCTTTGTTGTTGTTATACCAAATTATTGTCTAGGTAAGTATATAATATCTCTCTATAATTATAAATTCTGATATTATAACCCTCATTGTGTCTCAAAATGGTTGTGATGCAATACAATGCAACTAAGGCTCAATTATCGATGCACCATATTTCTTTAACTAATGAGTTACTAATGATTTTGCGTTTAAAATAAAAGATAAAGGTTCATAATTTTAATAATGTATTTCCTATTTTTAATAATGTAACGAAGTTTTATGTGTGTATGTGTTGATTTTTCTGTTTTCTCCTATCTAACAAACTATTTGTGTTTTTGTTCAGAAAAGATAATTAGGGTCTTAGGAAAATTTGAATAATATATTCATAAAAAATATATATCTCACAATTCGATGTAAAAATAAATCATGAAACGTGAATTGAATATTTTAGATCGACATCGATCAAAAATTTGTTTTATACAAATTATTTATTTTATTTTAAAATAAATTCAAACCACAAAAAATATAAAATTATGGAATCAATTAAATTGTGCTCATCCGAATTATTTGTTAATAGTTCTGATAACAGTAATTAATAAACGAATTAAGGTCAAATGGGCGTGGAAATGGAATGCCACGCCTAGATGAAGCTAGGCCACGCCTTCCCGGGCTAAACCACGCCCTTTGGAGCTACACCTTTTGACCTTCCAGGTCTAGGTCAGGCCAGGCCAGGGCTCCTGATATAAAAATAGACCGAGCCCAGAATCAGTCGGACCTAGGACGCCGTAGAGAACAGTCAGTTCACAGTGTCTGCTCAGTAGTTCTTTCTTCTGTGCTTTATTTTATAAAATAATTTAATTATGAATAGTCTTACCAGCTTAAAAAGAAGAAATATAAAAAAACTGACTATATATTTTGCCTTAGTGAATCAGCTGATGCAATAGCGGTAAGAACTTAAATAATTTTAATTGATTAAAATAATGCCAAAGCGAATCTTTAATTCATAATTATAAAGTAACATATCAATTATCATATATTCTGATTTTAAAATTAAAAAAAAAAACAACATTTGCAACAAAGGGATGCGCGCGCAGCGTCCGTGACCAAGGGCGTGGTAGGCTGCCGAGCTAGACTTTGCCCGGTTAGCCTTGCTAGGCGAGCTGCCACTCCTTGCTCGGACTTCAGCCTGGCAAGACGTAATAATAAATAATTACTTTTTTAAATTAATCACTTAAATAATAAAATGTGGCTGTGTTAAAACTTTTGGTATTGCTGCGTGAGTAATTTTGCTCAATCATTTTGAAACTTTATCGTCTCTTTTTTTAAATTAAATTGTAACCTATGTACACTCTTAAAAAATCTACCTCATCGGATCTTTTTCAGAATTGTTTACGTGTGTTCTTATTTGTCTAGTCTTAAGGGGATATAAACTAAACCTTATCCCAAAATTTTTTTGCAAACTAAAGGACACGGTCGTAAATTGCCCCAGAGTCGTTTTATGTTTGATTAAAGAAAAGCATTAAGAGACTTGACTATATCATTTTGCAAAAAATATATTGAATTTTTAATACAATATTGTGAATTTACTTTGCTTTTATCTAGCGGCATATAAATCTACAAAAAAAATAGGACAACGATTGAACACAATTTCCTGTCCCCAACAATAAATGTGTTTGGCAGAAAATAGCGGTTTCGAGCACTTATAAGCAAACTGGCGACCGCTTAACGAAATGGCATATTGTGTCATACAGTGTCATATAACTGGCAGTTAGTTAAATAAGTAAGCGCTCGCAATCGCTATTTTAAGAAGGAAGATGACGTTTGCCTCCCATAGGTACTAACCTTTAAACCAACCAACCTCTTCGTAAAACTTGAAAAAAAAACTGTGACAAGGAACTTCTTTTCGTTGGCTATTGTTTGCGTCATCGTAATTTTCACGCGTTACGCACCCTAGCGGGGCAGTTTTCTATGTTTTAGTTTTGGTGGCCTAGATGTTGGTTTTTCGACACAGATGGCGCTATGATCTAGAAATAGTGTGCAAGAGATTGACCACACACATTTTATTTCGTTTTATGTGAAAACCCCGCTATTTACGGCTTATATTACTTTATATTATTTTAAAAGGCGAAGAAACGAACCCATAAAATTAGTTTTGGTCATGACGCATGGATTTTTACTTTTGGGGCAAGCAATGTATGGCGGGTCGACCGTGTCCTTTCTTACATAAATATGTTTGAGTATTTATGTATAAACTTTCAATATAAAATTCCTATTGGTTTAATTTAATCTATTATATTATTGTTGTGGTTGTAGTATTTAATCTATTATATTATTGTTGCAGTTCAAAAATTTAATAATTTTTATTTAAATAAATCAAAATTTCGTTCAAACCATGAGTAATCCGAGCAGTTACTCCACAAGAGGACAAGAAAATAAAGAGTTTTGTCATAAACTGGTACAAACTGACGAAGTGTTTTTCATGACAGAAAAGGAGCAGATAATGCTATATTTCATTAAGATTTTTAATATCGACATTCTCAATTTGTCGAATCTATGCTATGGTGTGGTCTATAACTACAGTTCGCGGCGCTATACTGTTGATACTGAACCTATAAAATCTGACAGCGAAGACGAAGATTCCAGTAAAATAATGAATGTTGTCGATGAAACCACTGTCAATAAACTTATCGAAGAAAGCCAGAAAAACAAAGAACTGATTTTAAATTTAATCTACAAGACAGATAACAATATGCATCAGTCAATAAAAGAACGAAACAAACAAATGACCAGCACCACGAAACAAACAGAATCTATCGGAATTAACACCGACTTAACTGCGGGTGAAATCGATGTTATACAAGTTAAAAGAAAAGCACCAAATCTAACACTTGGAGTTACGGATGTTTTGGACATTGACAACGTCAATTTACGGCCTGCGCAGCCTACAGATCCGAGAAACATAATTTTGAACAAATGGGCGAAAGATAACAATCAATATCGAGGGCAAAGTTCTTGCTCAAACAGAAATCAAAACCAATCAAAGGTACAAGTGACAAACGTGCAAATGATACAATCAAGGAATAACTTAGCCGAAAAGGATCAGCATCAGAGTACAACATCTATAACTCTTTGCAATCCATTGCAAGATCAAAAACGTGACATACAGATATACTATGACGATCTTACGCCTGACTCTCAATCCGTGCAGGACCATATATCATCAGATGAGCAGGATGATAGTGCACAGGAAACAGTAATTGTCTCTCACACAGTTTTGTCGGATGGCTCGGATAAGACTATTCCTCTGGGTTTGAAAACACCACATTTAGAATCTGTAAATTCTGAAATAAAAAATACGGAACAGACTGATCGAAATAACCAATCTATTGAAAATGATCCTATACCTTTGTTGCAAAAGGTACCACAAACATTGGGAATTAATGTGCACCGAGCGAGGTCGGTTTCCAACCCAAGACCCGGCCGTGAATACAAGTCCCCGTATATTAAAATGTCATACCCGATGTTGTCGTACAACGAGATTAAATTTTATGAAGAAAATTGGATGCATTTTCAAAGGGATATAGATTGCAACAATCTCTGCCAGATACAACAGCTGCAAAAACAGCAAAAGCACGAACAAAATCTTCATCACCAGCAAATGTTAGAGCATCTAAATAGACAAGAGATGAAAATTAATTATCTGTGTTATCATATAGATTCTCTTCATAAGGCTCTAGGTCGCCAGCAAGCCCCGGGATTGCAGTCCCCGTTGCCATCCCCCTCGTCAACGGCACGACCTGCTCAAGCAAACCCGCCGTCACCGGTTGCTGCTATGCCTATGGTGTCTCCTGTAAATGAGATTCAAAGTCCCATTTCTGATGGACAACGTAACAACCAAAGCAGTGGAAACGGTGTGTTTCCATTTACAAACAATCATCCTTCAAATGATCAGGTAAAACCCTACTTTTAAATACACATTTTATATAGAGTTTAACAAAATTGGTGCTTGGTCACAAATAAAAGATAATGCTACAAAGTGTTGTATTTTTTGCAGGAAAGCCCAGTAAGAGCCATTCTTACGCAAAATGCCGCTTCAGAATATACAAGCAAAGATTCAGTCCCTCGAAAGAGGCCCTATATGAGGAGAAATAACTTACGACGAGCTCGCATCAACCCCATTAAACCTTCTATTCATGATTTGAGAACACAAGAAAATGTCCCACCGCCCTACTACTATAATATGTGGCCGCATGACGTGCACCGATGGCCATACCATCCTGACCAACCGGGTCCACATAATACAGCACGAATGATGAATATGTCTCATGGAAGGCCACATGCGCCAAACATGCATGGGCCACATGGAATGCATAATGTTCCGATGATGCATATGCCATCAGGCAAGCAGAATAATGCACCCAAAACACAAGTACAACAGGGTGCGCAAAATAATGTGCCAGCTGCGCAGAAGCAGCACGGGCAACAAAGTAACGAGCTCATTACGGACAAGTCACACGGAGCACCGAGTAATGAGTCCATTATACAGGAACTACTCGAAGCGCAGAGTAACGGGTCCGTAACGCAGGGGCTTCGTGGAACACATACTAAAGATTACACGGCACAAAAGCTACATGAAGCGCAAAATAACGTCAGAACGCAATGGCTACACGGAACGCAGAGTAATGAGTGCCAAACACAAAAGTTTTACAAGACACAGAGTCATATGCCGACGATGCAGGGGTTACACCGAGTGCAGAGTAAAGAGTCCACAGCGCAAAAACCACTTGAAGCGCAAAGTAATGCTCCTGTCACTCAGGGGCCACATGGAACGCAATGTCATGGAGCTGTAGCCCACGTGCCACAGATGCCAGCGCAACAAGCTGCTTCTATGACCCAGGAGTGGCAAGAAGCTGCTGCCAGGCTTCAGCAGGCTAGTGGATGGCCGCAAAGATTCAGTTCTTACGATGCATTTAGATCACAATTTGAGAAAAATCAGTAGATATTTAGAGGTAAATCAATCAATTATAATTTTCCAGTATAGAATACTTTATTACGTACCTCGTGATGAGTGTTTGGACCATTATTTAATATTTCTTTTTGTTACAGCGATGACTGGATTTTTGTTTAGTAGTATAAGTGTAACTGGATGGTAAATCTTAAGAAAAAAATAGGTTTTGAAAGCAGGTTAAATATTTTTGTCAATAAAGAAATGGATCAGTGCAAAATATAAAACCCTAAATATTAATGCAAAAAAACATGCTTTCTATTAATATTATAAATCAGTATAGTGCAATCAGGAGAGTACAATTACCTATGCCTGTCAACGAAGATGATACTATATAACAGAATAATTAGATAGTTCATGTTTCAAAGATTTATTTTTGAAAAAGAATAACGAAAACTACACTGAGACGAACTTTCACATTACAACAATTTACACGATGGCGAAATCAAGCAATACAAATACAAACATCAAGCTACCTAAGAATTTATTATACATCGGCACTCTCTCAAAATGAGGTAAGAAATATTCACAGTTTTCTATATACTATTTTTGTTCCTATTTGCTTTGAAGTAGAGCACTAATAATGAACTGTTTTTCAGGTCATCTTCCCGAATTCGACGAAAATTTAGAGCAGCAAACAAGTTTGTGGTGAAATAAACTATTTGCGAAAAAAGGTAAGTGATAGCAATATAATTTTCCAGTGTTTGAAAATAAATAAAAATGTTTTTTTAGGTTTAGGTTTAAAGAACTTTATTCTCATAAGAAATACAAGTTTCACTTAAATATTATCTTGGTTCCAGTTGCAAATCTTCGTTTGTAAGTGTATTTAAAAATATTGACTTTCTAACAGTTTTAGGTATAAATATTAATTTATAATTATGTACGTAACTATAAAATAAGATAGCTCATAAACATACTATTCATCAGTCCTACGAGTATTTAACCGATAATTATACGTAACATAAGGTGAATAGTTTTGATATAAGCATAAAGATAAGTCGTACGTACTAAAATTAGTTTAAACAAGCTAGTGCAGTGTTACATACCACACATACATTAAAGTCAGGTACTATTCCTCCAATTACTATGACAGAAGATTTGAGCACATAGTTTGATAAAGAATTCATTATCATATTGAATTTTTACCCCCATTCACACTTCTAACATTATACAAACCATATTTTCCCTACATGCCAAGATTCCTAGCATGTAGGTAAAATTATTCGTCTTGGGTTTAATTTTAATGAAAATGAGGTGATTTTAGTTTCATAAATCTATGTCTAACGCCATATTATTTAAGTATTTATGGGAGAGGCCCCCGTCATAATCGTTGTCTGGTACGTCGTAACACAAGGAATAAATTTCCTTACTTCGAAACCAGACGATTGGCGTGTTGTCTGGCGCATATTTATTTAATGATTTATTTATACTGTTGGTGTTGGGATGCAGTTTTAAGAGACAACAAACAAACAATAAATGTTTTACATGCTAAAGACCCTTTCAATTCGTGCGCTGCTAGTGTATATAGTTAAACTTGAGTTCATCTCTGGCTGTGAATTGTAATACTTATCTTAATCACGGAAATTCGAATTCGAATTCAAATCTGTCTTCGAATTCGAGCTACAAGAATTCAATCATGGCAAGAAGTTCTCGTCAAAAGCTACAATTGTGATATGTGGTAGGCTTTGCACATAAAATTAGCTCACACGAGTATCCGCATACGCTGTAGTGTTAGATATTTTGAGAAAATATAGTCACATTCTAAAATATTATAAAAAAGCTATGATGGGATTGTAAATAAATAGGTTTAACCATAATTACTTATTGTGATGGCATGCTAGGAGAAAATTAAAACCCCGAATAAACACAATGATGGCATACGATGGTATTTATATGTAGAATTAAAATTCAAAAATCTTTATTTCACTTTAGGTCATGAAATGACACTCATGAACAGGCAATATAGGTACAGTGAAAAAAATAAAAAAAAGATATGCCCTGAAAGGGTCGAAACATGTCTCCTTATCTTTTGGGCCTACCAGCGCTTCGAAACAGTAAAAAATAGTGCACTATCAAAATTTTGACGCCAAAAATGTAGACGAAAAAATTTTATCGTATGGACCTTTGTAGACGCCGTATGCGCATATTTTTTCATCATTAAAGTTTGCCAACTATAAAGATACATTATTTTATTCAGGTCGGTCTCAGGTAAAAACAGATAAATTACTTATAACTCTGAAAAATGAAGAAAGAAGATGAAACTTCCAGACAACCGGCGCCCGGAGGCCTGGCAGTGTTACTGCACGACAATATGTCCGTCTATTGTCCGAGAGTAACAGGTCAGATCTCTGGGTGTCTGACACCGAGCCGAACACCATACTTGGCTGGTTTTACACCATACTTGGCTAGTTTCACACCATACTTGGCTAATTTTATACCATTTTACACCGTACCAGTTCCAGTTCCATACTTTGATTGGTTTATGCCACAAATTATGGATTTCGTTTTAAAAGTTCGATATTAAAAATTTCATTAGCAAGTGTGAAATTTTGTTTTAAACAGTTAATAATTTTATTTTTGTTTGTCACTTATCTATTAATATTATGAATGGAACTTGTAAAAAGCAAGTGTGTTAGACAAGGAATCGAACCCTGCGTCTTACGCTTTCCAGGCGTATGCCTGACTCGGCTAAGACACATTGGCAAGCCTGTTGAATTTTACAAGTGCTTAGTTTAGTACAAGCAAGCCTGTTGAATTTTACAAGTGTTTACTTTAGTACAAGTAAGCCTGTTGAATTTTACAAGTGCTTACTTTAGTACAAGCAAGCCTGTTGGAATTTTACAAGTGCTTACTGCGTAGGCTGCGTCACTTCAGCAATGTTGCGAGATTGCTCTCTCAACAATATTAAATAGTTTATTTCGTGCTTCCATACTAAATACTCAAGCTGCCTATGTACTATGAAATATACATGATGTATGGTACTCTTGTGTCAAATTAAAATGGCTTACAATGAAGATCACTTGCTATCTATCGTTTCTTGCCTTTAATTTTTTGTTAGGACAGTCTGTTTTTAATATGTTTTTCATGGGAATTTCCAAAATTATACGAATTATATTTTTGAAAAAAAAATAAAATTTTGTCCATGTCGGTATTGTCCATTATAGTTTTACTACATCATAATCACATACACACACAAGCCAGTTTTTCAAGTTATTAAAAAACAAATAACGACTGGAATCAGAAGATATATTTTCCTCCCGCGGCGTTTCCCTGCAACGGTAGACGATTCCATGAAATGAATAAAATAGTGTCCCAGCGTTTTTTTTGGAAATAATAGCTGAAATATTTGATTGAAAAAAGGTTTTTGCTTATCTTTTGTATCGAATTTTTGGTCTTATTTCACCTCCTATCGGGATTGCACGTTATCCAGGGACACACTGTATGTATTTTATAGTTTGAACGGGGGAAAATATATGTGTATTATAAGCAAAAAGTTTTTATGTATGTATAATCAATTCTAAATGGTTTTTAATGAAAAATAACTCTAAGTAATTAAACAAGGCAAGCTAAGCAGGAGGCCCATTCTCGTGCAATTCGTATACGAAAAAAGTTCACCGATCAATACAGATATTGCTTTATTCGGGTCGCGATTTCTATGCATTTTGATTTCTTTCGTGCGGTAGTTTTTTTGGTGGGTATATTACTTGATCTTTTCGGTAAAATAGTGATACTCGTAGTCGATTTACCACGCCAAAAAAGTTCGATCACCCGAGAATCGGCCTCCTGGGACCTAAATGTAAATATCGAAATCCTTCACGGATGTGTTTATCACATTATTTATTCATTCTTTTGTTTACGGGGACCACCGGCGGCCTATGGATCCCTGAGGCAAGAAGCTGTTTGTATTGTATAAATTTTATTGGTAATTTATTTTTAACAGTTTTGCCATCATTGTGTTTAGCTAACCACTTTGAAAGTAGTATTGTTACATAAATATGGACGCCATATTACAGTGCAAATTATATCAATTTTACTATAGTAGTCTTCTAGTATGACATCAAGATTGCAAGTAAGAGTAAATAAGTCTTTTAACATTTTGACTATACATTCCTCAACTTACTTACAACAATTTTTTTTTTACTTTTCATGAGAAAAATTAAGTATTCAAACTACACCTAATTTACAACCAAAAAAAAATAGAATAAAAAGCAGGATGCAAGAGCATTCCGGGATATAAGATTATAAGTAGGTATAAGTATTACTTAGTTAAAACCCACTTTCAGATAATAACCATCTTAGATTTATCATAGCATTAAATTAGTAATTACTTGTAAATTTTACCTTAGCTCCTGACAAAGTCAATTAGATATTATGAAAGTAACAATGACTTTTGTGAATAGATAACTGTCCTCTTGTATTTTGAGTGTACACGAGTATTGTAAGTGACATAAACTAAAACAGTGGGAAAATTAAAATTTCCAATTTAATGTACATAATCCATTTTAATACATTAACTAAGTACAATTTGTGGTACACATTAAATCTGGAAACTCCTTTAAAATAACTACCGCAAGCTACTAGCGTGGTCACAAGTGGCGGATAAAGTACGTGCATCCACCAGATATGGTGGGTAGCCACGAATATGTTGAATAAGCAGTCCCCGATCAAATAGCGATATGATTACCAGAAATACCAGATTCTCTATTAAAAGTTACAATTCAGTGACTATCCTGTGCCATAGCGAACAAATGTCGCCATCAAATAATCGCTCGCCTAAAGTTGGGTAGCAGCAACGTCAGTACTAGCAGATGGCTGGAGATATAATACGAGTAGTAATCAGAAAATACTTTGACTGGGTATTAAGAGGCGGGTAAACCCGGGTTCTTAAACTGCGGTTTAGAAGGCTAAAGGGAAAACACCACACTATCTTCCCTAATTTCAACGTTTTGTGAAAAAAAATCCACTGAGAAGAGTCTAGCTCTCTTTGATGATGATTTCGATATACCTACTTAACAACAAAGTTGTAGAGTTCACAAAAATGTTAGGATGCCATCATCATCATCATTATCAGCCTAAGGACGTCTACTGCTGAACATAGGTCTTCCCCCATAGCTTTCCACAGCGACCGATCACTAGCGGTCTGCATCTAGTTTGATCTTGCGATCCTTACAAGGTCGTCTGTACATCTTGTCGGTGGACGTCCGACGCTGCGTCTTTGGTCAAAGGGTCTCTAATCCAGAACCTAAGTTAGGAGTTCATAAAATAAAAGAAGTGTTGTTTAAAAACTGCTTTGTAGGTCAAGTAGAAATATTAATCGCAAAGCCGTCCTATCAAGCTAGATTTCGTCGCTTTGATTGTAGTTAATCAGTTTGAAAAAAATGCATTTTGTCAGTGTTCATGTGTTCGTTATTAATAATTTAGATTAAAAGTGTTAAATGATAAAATTGGTGCATGGCTTTAAAGTTCTTGATGTTTAGTGTTTAGTATATCTAGTTGTTCAGAGCTTAAACACATCCAAACGATTAATTAATTTAAACAATGTCAACCTATGATTCTCAGTTTGGTTCTATGCCTCTGCCTCAACCTTTTCGATCTAGTTTAATTATTTGACAATAAGTCAAATGACTTCAAAGCTATTCGTCTCTAAAATCATACATAAAGTCGATTGCTAAAGTAACATTTACAAATAAATAGCAGTTAGTATTACTTATAACACAAAAGTCAGTGAAACAATATATAACAGTAGAATACAAATCTGTGATATAAATAGTTTAAGATATATTTATTCCGGGACGATTATTTTTTGGTCATATCATTCAAAGAAAAAAGTGAAGAACACCTTCTAACCCCCAATACGTGTTTACAAGATAGTGACTGTAATGTATGCTGTGTGTACAATATACTCCTGTAAATACCACTGTGTACATAATACGATAACATTTGAGGCGCCAAACGCTTACCCTAACATGTTAGCGTAAGCGTTTGACGTTTTTTAGGTAGCCCTAGTGATATTTTACCTCTGGGCTTTAACTTGACACTATTTTTGACACCCTGTATGTGAACAGTGATACCAGTTTATAAGCTTTCATAAACTGTAGAGACGGTAAACTCTTTCTGCTCTTAGTAGCGCCAATTTATTCGTTTTATTTATTCTATTATAATTATTTGGTCTTATGAAACGTATAATAATATTTTTTAATTATTTGTAACAATTTTTTTTATCATTATAATATGGCCATTGCCATTCATGCTGAAAGCGATTGGCTTGAAATAAAACATTTGCATCCTTAATAGCACTTTAAAAAATGTATATTCGATGCCGATACATTTCCACAATGGACGCTTGCTTGAATAATACGTAGTGTAGATTTTCTAAGCTCTGGAAATAAATGGGCTATGCTGGGCAGAGGTCCATCTCTAATATCTAAATACTATTTTGTCTTGTATGTCTGTATTTAAGATATTGTAATCGTGCTCTCGTACCTACATAATGAGTATAGTAGTAGTGTATTTTTGTGTGAAAATGTAAGTATAGCTTTTTATATTTCTTTTTTATTTATATCCTGACTACATCAGCGCTTCTTTTGCATCCGCGATCGGTGATTTCGTAACTGCTTCTGCGATCGACTTTTATAAATGGCCACGCCACTGACTTCCTACCCTTTGTATGTTCATGACGCTCTTTTACTCAAATTATGTTTTTCTTATAGGTACATACAGATACATAAGAAATAAATACTTAGACACTGTTGTATCTATTTGATATAAATCATGAAAGTTAGCTTTAGACCCGGTGGTAGAGCACACAATATCTAGCTCGCCTGGGTGGGTACCACCCTCTTACCTAGTTCTGCCGTGGAACACCTAAACGGTTTGTAGGGTAAGAGAGCCAGTAACATTACGTTACAGAGGCATAATATTTCAGGCCTCTGAAGAATGGGCAGATAAATACAGCACTTTAGTCAGAATAAATTGACCGGTAATCTGCCTATTTATAGAGTAAATGAGTAGTTGTATATATGGAGCTCGGAGCTCTGCTTGCAAAATAGACTAAACGCTTTAAAAGTAGAGTAGTGTTTTGTTGTAAAAACAATTAATGTACATAAAAAAACAAAAAAAACAAAAAACATTTTAGACTATTGTGAAGTAATTTAATTAAGCTCAAAGCAGTTTAGACTAGGAGGTTATGTTTTAACTTTAACACGGTAGCTTAGGGACCCGGTGGTAGAGTTTAATTGTATTTTACCACGCTCACAATATCAGTAATAAGTGTTTCTATTTCATTTCATGTTAATTACGTTGTGAAACAAAATATTTTTTCCATGTCGACGTACAAATTCAAATTCGTACTCGTACTCGTAATTAGTCGTCCATCCAGTAACTTTTATTATTGTATAAAATATTTTTATTACCCAAAAACATAATTGCGAGAGTGACTGTGTTGCATCTTGCATCGAGGCTGTGTAGATGCATAGGCGAGTTTCTAAATAGAATTCGGCACTAATAGTAATGAAGATAGTAGAAACAATGAAGTCATGGTACTTAAAATTGTCAGCGTGGTGAAATAGAGGCCCGAACTCGCCTGGGTGGGTACCACCCTCTTACCCAGTTCTACTGTTAAACATCGAAACGGTTTGAAGGTTAAGAGAGCCAGTGAAATTACTTTTTTATGTAAAGCTAAGCAGATTACGGAATAGAGATTTAAAAACTCAGTTCTCTGTTAGATTCAGTAGGTTAATTATAACAAAAATGAACATTTTTAAACTTCCGTCCTTCATTCACGCACATAAGTCATTATATATAAAATACAAAATATTTGTTTCTTTTACTTAGTAGTGAACCTACATAATGTAAAAAAGTGATTTGATGATAGATTAAAATTAGATTTAAATTACAGCACAAAAATAAATAAAAAACTATAAAAATCGATAAAAGTCACAAATAAAAAAATGAAAATGCTTCGCAAACTTATTAATTAAACTTGCTTTATTCAATTACATTGTAAGATAATGTTAGATACTGACGAAAAAAAATAGAAAAATATGGTGAAATGGATACTAATATCTGGGCTCACAAGAATCAGCTCAGTTGAAAAAAGAAAGATAATAAAACATTATGCGATGAAATCTAGATTGTGTTAGGTTGTAATCAGATATCTTGACGCCCATAAAAAAGGAATAGAGTCAATCTGTCCCTTTTGTAATATTGGAACCGTTGTGCAATGTTTCACATATAAACATTTAATAAGTAGAATATTAGACGCTTAAATTCTGTTCACTATAACTTAAGATAAATAGGTATCCTATAATTGCCCGCGTTTGCAGCAAGCCAAGGTGAATGTTTTATTTTTATTAGACTTCACTTTTAAAATTAAATCAAATCGAAGCCTCATTTATTACAGTATACGCAGAGACACAGGGTTTTTGTCACACTCTTAGTAATAGTATTCATATAAGTAACAGCTTGATGAATGTGGTTCGGGAGTTAGTTCCGATTTATGAATTTAATTACTTACAGTTTTATTTATAAAATGAACATACTCGTTGTTATTTTAGGATAAAAAACTAGTTAAAACGCAGTAAAATAATAAAAAGTCCCGCATGTCTGCTTAGTTTATTTATAGCATGCATGTAATAAACCATAAGTACTAAAATACATGGAATACTGATCTTAAAAATAAATGACGAATGAAAGGTTTTTATTCAGGGAGGAAGAAGAAATATTTGAATTCAGTGTAATAAGGAATTCGATTCAACGAGAACAGACATAACAAAACCTAATAATAACTACTGCAGGACTATTTACCACACCACACCAGTAAAATCTTTACAATTTTGATTGTTCTGTGAGTGACACTCAAGTTAAGCGTAACAAAACCCAATCGCTTACGTTGTAAATAGATAAACTTAATGTTCGCATATGATTTAAAAAATGAATGAATTTATCGTGATTTAAAAATTGAAACTATCGGAGATTCAGATAAAAATACGTAGTTATTTTAGACTAAGTTAAGTCTGGTAGAGATAGTATTCTAAAATAAGACAGTAAGCTTCCCCAGAAAATTATAATAGGAAGTTAATATAAATCGGGTTTGGCCAGTAAAATAAGCACTGGCATAATATTTGTATAAACTATAATCGAGCTTTGGAATCTATACATAAACTTAGCTGAGCGATAGGTTAAGGATAGAATAGTATATACAGTGGAGTAGGATATAAAGTAATTTTTAAACATTTATCTATCATTAATTTTTACTCCTAACCTAGTTAATTTCTTTTTTTTTATATTTAGGATACATTAATCGTGATTTATAGGTACTAGACGTAAAAAAAACATTTGAGTCTTCCATTAATTTGCACTATATTAACTATATTTCTAAATTTGGTTACTTCTATTAATTCGGTATGTCGTTCGTGATCGACTTATGTACAGATTTAGAAATAAGCTTTGTTTTTAATAGAAAAAATAGATCGATCTGTCGTTGGATACCTGTTCTTCAGGTTGTTACATAAAAAAATATAGTATAGCAAAAAATTATAAAATAATGACGTTACATTATAATTCGTAAAAAATACCCGGTGTTCGTATAGCTCGCTTGGAGAGAACTGCTCTCTTACCTAGTTCTACTACTGAACACCCGATGAAGACTAATAAAGCCTGCAAATTACAAAATAGACACATAGAATCTCAGAATTATGTTTGACAAGCCATGATCAAACCAATTGATGTCTACTTTGGCTAAGCTATGTAAATAATGTTAAAATAACGCTTTGCGAAACAAAAAAAATAAGAAAATGTAAAAAAAAACGCTTCGCTTTTATGATTAAAATATTTATGAATAGTTTTTTATTAAGGATAGGCTAAAACAAGAAACGGCCTAAACCAAGAAACGAATATAAATATTTTGTCAATAGATACATCACATTATATTACAAGCATGACGAATACTAGCGCTTATTCAATACTGCATTTTGCTGAACTTTAGATACAATCTAAGTTCACGGCGTTTGAAGTACGCTTTGCAAATGAAAAAATTATAAGCGCGAAGCTCAAAATCAAAATACTTCTATTATAATTACATTGTACTTGTAACTATAAGTCTTAACTAAAAAGATTAGTATAGTTTAAAACACGAATGGGTACACAAATTTATTAAAATTATAAATTTAACAATATTGTGCCACTAGATACTATAAGTGCTCTATTACCCGGTGGTAGAGTTCATATAACTCGCCTGGGTGGGTACCACCCTCTTGCCTAGTTCTACCGTTAAACATCTGTACGGTATGAAGGGTGAGAGAGCCAGTTTACAGGTGTAGGATTAAAATCTCAGTCCTCAGTATAGTATGGTAAGATGTACGTACAACACTATATGAAACTACATGAAACCTACTTTTTAAGTAATAGTTAGGATAGTATTACGCTTTGCATTAAAAATTTATAAAAAAGTAAAAAAAAAATGCTTCGCTTTTGTTGTGTAAGTAAAAGTGCCATGTATAATAATATAAAAAGAAAAAAGACTCAAATACGGAATAGAAAGTTCTTTTATTTAGTTTTACCACAAAACACCGTATGAAGGGTCATAGAGGTAGTGAAAATACTAATAAGTCGTAAGTTCTCTGTAGATGGTAAGATATACTTGTACATCTGACACTAGGTAATACGTATTATTGCCAGGTGGTAGAGATCATATAGCTCGCCTGGGTGGGTACCACCCTCTTACCTATTTCTACCGTAAAACATCTGTATGGCTTTTGTTGCGTCAATATTTTAAGTCATTAAATAACCATGTTTGTATATTAAAACAAAAAAACTTAAGCAACATTTTTTAATTATAGCCATTAAAGTAATGGATGATACTAATTTTTAACTAGTAAGTAAGTGATTGAACAAAGGTGCTTAAACAAAAAATACAAAAAATGCTTTGCTCATCATTTTAATATTTGATTGTAAATGTTTTTACTCTTACTTTATCTGTTTCTAACTCTTGAGGATTTTAATTTGATGACTTTTACTTATTTTCGTAAAGTTGTTTTGGGTTTGCATGAATATTTAAAATAAAAGAAAATACGTAAAAAAGAACATTGGTTACAAAAGCTACTTTGATGAGGTGTGTCACGTAAATATACTATTTCATAACCGATTCTGAAAATGGTAACATCATAAATTAAAAAGTTGCTATTTACCGTGGAATATAAGTGTAACAAAAAAAACTGTACAATTTCATTAGAACTATTACCAACTTACAAACAAACTCTGAATCGTTAGCAAACAATTTTAACGATAAAATCAAAATTGAAATAGTTACCAAGTAAATGATCAGATGGTAAACTAGGAGAACCCACATCTTTTATCTAGGTTCTAAAGGCGAACCTGTTTAAAATAAGAACTTCTTTCTACCTAGGCCTTTAGCGGTGTGGATAAAAACCCATTAAAAAGCCGTTAGCATCCAACGGTATTATAAGTCCGATTCATTTGGACCAATATTATATCGGATAATAGAACTAGCAAAAAACTACAATCTGAACAAGGTCAAATAAAAACCAGAGCTTTCTTGTCCTATTGACCTAGGTTCTAAGCACTTTAATAGGTATATTTTTTGATCTGAAAATCCTTTTTTACCTAGGCGCGTAGAACGCGAGAGACTCTGATAGCTTTGAAATACTATTGACATCTTTATTTGATATTGTAGATTTGGCCTCTGCCGTAAGAATAACAGTCTCAATTCAACAGTTTCCAAGTAACATAATGTCTGTATGGTCAGAATTGACCAGGAGTT
Organism: Pyrausta aurata; assembly: GCA_963584085.1. NCBI lineage: Eukaryota > Metazoa > Arthropoda > Insecta > Lepidoptera > Crambidae > Pyrausta > Pyrausta aurata. Next base: position 2,808,923 of record OY757264.1, read on the forward strand.
TCCATTTCCATGGTCCTAGGTTATAAGTGCTTTGACAAAATTTACAAATTTGCTATGAACTCTGTTAACGCCTAGGACTTCAGTGAATGGAAAACCCTGAGGTCTTTGGAATATAAGCATCATACCGTAATCTGAACATAAGTTTTTTCAGACATACGTAACCACTGTAGTTATTCAGTGTCAAGATAATAACAATAACCATCTAACCGTTTTATATTCACAATAACCAAACTCGACAGATATAAGCCAAGTGACCGATATTTAGTACATAATATGTCTGACTGATTTCAGGTACTCATCATTACTTTTATATACGTGTTAAGCTCTGGTAATATGAGTTATTTGGTACGAATTTGGTATTTTATAAAATAAATATTTCAAGCGACATGCAACACTGAGGACGTTCGTTAATCAAACTTGTAGTTTTCAAAGCAGCCGGCTGCTTTTTAACATTTTAGATCTTAGTTTAAAGCACCTAAGAATTTTTAAAGACAGGTAACACCAATTTTTCAATATTTTTAAATAATAAAAAAACGGTTTATTCTACTCCAGTAGATTTTCTTTCTTTACTAATGAATTCATTGTTTTTTTTTTACCAGAAACGTTCTCAAGCATACCAAAAGTTTTTATATGTTTAAAAAAAATCTACATAATTTGATGTAAGAGAGAGACATACACCGGTATTGAAGTTTTTGCCCCCAACAGAGAATAAGCCGCAAAATTTTCAGCAATCATAACATTAAAATTTAAAAGCAAAGGGTTAAAAAAATTCTAAAACTAGATTCAACAAGTAGGTTAAGTCAAATAAGTCTTTCCTATGACAATATTAAAAATATAGGTAACGTTTAATGAGCCGCCAAGAAAAATAAAACAATATAACTCATTAGAATTATATCGGTTCCTTCCATGCCGTACACAGAGTGAATTTTTTTATATTTGAGTAGGTTCGATTCCAGGATAACGGTGTTTTTGAAATAATTGAATGCAGTTCTTATTTTTATGATAAAATATCTTTCAGCATACGTTTAATCTTAAGTGTTTAACGTATTTTAGCAAAAAAAAAACCACCCAGTATATGCGTAAGCTAGCTAGAATAAGTAAAAATAGCTTTAATCACGATCAGTTAGATAGATAAAATACAGATCATGTTATGTTCATCAATACTAACGTTAATGTGTGTGTGTGTGTGTGTGTGTGTGTGTGTGTTTGTTTGTGTGTGTGTGTGTGTATGTGTGTGTGTGTGTGTGTGTGCAAGTGCGAGCGTTTGTGATAATTATAGGTGTTAGTAAATTATTATGAATATAAATACCTTGCCAATACATACTTTACATCCTATTACTAGGCATGAATGACGTATTTATTCAATACTGCATTTTTCCGAACTTTATATACAAGCTAAGTTCACAGTGTTTAAAGTACACTTTGCAAATATATTTTAATTAAAGCATTAAAAAAGGCTTCGCGCATGATCAAAATGCTTTTAATTTATATAATACTTAACTTAAGTATAACAAGAATAGTTTAAAATACGAATGGGCACATAAATTTTATTTTATTATACTTTCAATAATATTGTTCCACTAGATACAATACGATTACCCGGTGGTAGAGTTCATATAGCTCGCCTGGGTGGGTACCACCCTCTTACCTATTCCTACAGTAAAACACCTGGGGGCGTATTGCGATCTAACTTAATCCGTTCAATTCCGAGGCAGTTCAATTCCGACTCAGTGTCAACGGATATTATCAATATAATAATATTATAATAATACTACAATGGTATGAATAGTAATATTTATATTGTTTTATTATAGTAATGTTATTAATATAATGCGAAATTGCAATAAGAATTACTATTTGACAGTAAATCAGAGCGTTTTAACTGTCAAAACTGCATCGCAATACGCCCCCTGTACAGTATGAAGGGTAAGAGAGCCAGTTTACAGTATATCTGTTTACCATCATAGTCCTCTGACTGAGATGATAAGCTGATAAAACACTTAATTGAAACTACATCAAACCTACTTGTTTAATAATAGTTAGGATAGTATAACGCTTTGCATTCAAAAAATAATAAAAAAGAAAAGAAAAATGCTTCGCTTTTGTTGTGTAAATGAGACCATATTAATAATATTTAAAAAAAAAAGACTCAAATACGGAATAGCAAGATCTCTTACCCAGTTTTACTACTGAACACCTGATGAAGACTAATAAAGCCTGCAAATTGCAAAACAGACATACAGAATCTCAGAATTCTGTTTGCCAAGCTATGATCACAAACAATTGTTACTTTACTAGGTAAATTATGTTAAAATAACGCTTTGCAAAACAAATAAATATGAAAATGTAAAAAAACGCTTCGCTTTTATGATTAAAATAATTTTAAATAGTTATTTGTATTTTAGGATAGGCTAAAACAAGAAACGAATATAAATATTTTGTCAATAGATACTTCCCATTATATTACAAGCATGACGAATACTAGCACTTATTCCATACTGAATTTTGCTGAACTTTACATACAAGCTAAGTTCACGGTGTTTGAAGTACGCTTTGCAAATAAGAAAAATATAAGCGCGAAGCTTAAAATCAAAATACTTCAATTATAATTACATTGTACTTGTAACTATTACTCTTAACTAAAAAGATTAGTATAGTTTAAAACACGAATGGGTACAGAAATTTATTAAAATTATAAATTTAACAATATTGTGCCACTAGATACTATAAGTGCTCTATTACCCGGTGGTAGAGTTCATATAACTCGCCTGGGTGGGTACCACCCTCTTGCCTAGTTCTACCGTTAAACATCTGTACGGTATGAAGGATGAGAGAGCCAGTTTACAGGTGTAGGATTAAAATCTCAGTCCTCAGTATAGTATGGTAAGATGTACGTACAACACTATATGAAACTACATGAAACCTACTTTTTAAGTAATAGTTAGGATAGTATTACGCTTTGCATTAAAAATTTATAAAAAAGTAAAAAAAAATGCTTCGCTTTTGTTGTGTAAGTAAAAGTGCCATGTATAATAATATAAAAAGAAAAAAGACTCAAATACGGAATAGAAAGTTCTTTTATTTAGTTTTACCGCAAAACACCGTATTAAGGGTCATAGAGATAGTGAAAATACTAATAGGATAGTAGAGGTAATAACATATCAGTTCTATGTAGATCGTAAGTTATACTTGTACATCTGACACTAGGTAATACGTTCTATTGCCAGGTGGTAGAGATCATATAGCTCGCCTAGGTGGGTACCACCCTCTTACCTATTTCTACCGTAAAACATCTGTATAGCTTTTGTTGTGTCAATATTTATAAGTCATTAAAAAACCATGTTTGTATATTAAAACAAAAAAAATTAAGCACAAATTTTTAATTATAGCCATTAAAGTAATGGATGATACTAATTTTAACTAGTAAGTAAGTGATTGAACAAAGGTGCTTAAACAAAATATCCAAAAAAATGCTTTGCTCATCATTTTAAATCAAAATATTTGATTGTAAATGTTTTTCCTTTTACTTTATCTGTTTCTAACTCTTGAGGATTTTAATTTGATGACTTTTACTTATTTTCGTTTAGTTGTTTCGGGTTTCCATGAATATTTAAAATAAAAGAAAATACGTAAAAAGAACATTAGTTACAAAAGCTACTTTGATGAGGAGTGTCACGTAAATATACTATTTCTTAACCGATTCTGAAAATGGTAACATCATAAATTAAAAAGTTGCTATTTACCGTGGAATATAAGTGTAACAAAAAAAACTGTACAATTTCATAAGAACTATTACCAACTTACAAACAAACTCTGAATCGTTAGCAAACAATTTTAACGATAAAATCAAAATTGAGATAGTTACCAAGTAAATGATCAGATGGTAAACTAGGAGATCCCACACCTTTTGTCTAGGTTCTAATAGGCGAACCTGTTTAAAATAAGAACTTTTTTCTACCTAGGCCTTTAGTGGTGTGGATAAAAACCCATTCAAAAGTCGTTAGCATCCAACGGTATTATAAGTCCGATTCATTTGGACCAATATTATAATAATAATAATAATAATAATAGTCCCCCTAGCCGATTTCGACTACGGTGGCCAGTCACAACGACCAACCGACTGCGCGGGACATATTATAGTGCACAAGTGTGTGCGCAAACACAGGTGCACTCTCTATTCCTTTCACTCTCATAGCCCGATGGGACAGCAATCTGACACGACCGGAGAGAGATCAGGCGCAGGACCAACGGCTTAACGTGCTTTCCGAGGCACGGGGGTGAAACACCGCCAACTTCCAAACTCCGGGCTACCCTGAGAATTTCTGAACAGAAAAACTGCCTCGGTGGTGCAGCGGTGAGAGGGTCGCATTTTTAAAGCGACGGCTGCGCCGGAGGTCCCAGGTTCAATTCCCGGGTCGGGCCAAAAAAAAAAAAATATGTACCAATATTATATCGGATAATAGAACTAGCAAAAAACTACAATCTGAACAAGGTCAAATAAAAACCAGAGCTTTCTTGTCCTATTGATCTAGGTTCTAAGCACTTTAATAGGTATATTTTTTGATCTAAAAATCCTTTTTTACCTAGGCTTGTAGAACGCGAGAGACTCTGATAGCTTTGAAATTCTATTGACATCTTTATTTGATCTTGTAGATTTGTACTTTTCCGTAAGAATAACAGTCTCAATTCAACAGTTTTCAAGTAACGTAATGTCTTATGGTCAGATTTGACCAAGAGTTTCCATTTTCATGGTCCTAGGTTATAAGTGCTTTGACAAAATTTACAAATTTGCTACGAACTCTGTTAACGCCTAGGACTTCAGTGAATGGAAAACCCTGAGTAAAAGCATCCTACCGTACAGACATACGTAACTACTGTAGTTATTCAGTGTCACGATAATAACAATAACCATCTAAAAAAAAAAATCTAACAGATATAAGCCAAGTGACCGATATTTAGCACATAATATGTCTGACTGATTTCAGGCACTCATCATCACTTTTATATACGTGTTAAGCTCTGGTAATATGAGTTATTTGGTACGAATTTGGTATTTTATAAAATAAATATTTCAAGCGACATGCAACACTGAGGACGTTCCTACCTCTAATAAAACTTGTAGTTTTTAAAGCAACCGGCTGCTTTTTAGCATTTTAGATCTTAGTTTAAAGCGCCTCAGAATTATTAAGGACAGGTAACACCACTTTTTCAATATTTTTAAATAATAAAAAACGGTTTATTCTACTCCAGTAGATTATCTTTCTTTACTAATGAATTCATTGTTTTTTTTTACCAGAAACGTTCTCAAGCATACCAAAAGTTTTTATATGTTTAAAAAAAATAATACATAATTTGATGTAAGAGAGAGACATACACGGTATTGAAGGGAGGGAGTTTTTGGCGGGAAACGGGAAGAGAAAGATGGTCTTTGTTTCTTAATTTTCGTCATTGGTTTTTTCGGGTCCATTATTGTGATTGTGTGGTGAATTATCATGATAATGTGTGCTTCTGAAGAATACAATGAAGTAAAAGTAAGAAATAAAGAAAGGCGCTTGTATCTGATCCGGATCGTTCGCCCGCTCCAAACTTTCTCGGTCATTGAAATGTGAACCAGCCTCATATTTCAATGAGTTAGGTTAGGTTTAGGTTAGTTTAGTGTTAGTGTTAGTCATAGTGATAAATTGTAATTTGTGTGTTAATGAAGAATTTACATAACAAGGGAAAAAATAAACTAATGACGAGGCAGCATGGTCTATGACCTTAGCCTGTTCCTTCATAGAGGAACGAACAAACAAAAAAAAAAAAACACGGTATTGAAGTTTTTGCTCCAAACAGAGAATAAGCCGCAAAATGTTCAACAATCGTATCATTAACTCGTCAAGGATGTGTAAACGAGACACAATAAAAAATCCATTGTTATGCGACTCTCGGCATTCGTTTGATACCTGACTGATTACAAGTTAAAAGCAAAGGGTTAAAAAATTCTAAAACTAGATTTAATAAGTAGGCTAGGTTGCGTCTAATAAGTTTTTCCTATGAAAATATTAAGAAAATATAGGTAACGTTTAGTGAGCCGCCAAGAAAAATAAAATAATATGTATAACTCATTAGAATTAAATCGGTTCCTTCCATGCCGTACTCAGAGTGAAATCTTTGACATTTGAGTAAGTTCGATTCAAGGATAACGGTGTTTTTGAAATAATTGAATGCAGTTCTTATTTTTATGATAAAATATCTTTCAGCATACTTTTAATCTTAAGTATTTAACGTATTTTAGCAAGAAAAAAACCCAGTATGTGCGTAAGTTAGCTAGAATAATTAAAAATAGCTTTTAATCACGATAAGTCAGATAGATAAAATACAGATCATGTTCATCAATACTAACGTTAATGTGTCACTGTGTGTGTGTGTGTGTGTGTGAAAGTGTGTTTGTGTGTGTAAATGTGTGTGCATGTGTGTTTGATGTCTGAAGGAAGTAATTGGGTACATAATATAGAGGTATAGGATGGATATTTGAGTGCATGCAAGTAGATGCAGGCATGTGCGAGCGTTTGTGATAATTATAGGTGTTAGTAAATTATTATGAATATCAATATTTTGTCAAAAGATACTTTACATCTTATTACTAGGCATGAATGACGTATTTATTCAATACTGCATTTTTCCGAAATTTAGATACAAGCTAAGTTCACAGTGTTTAAAGTACACTTTGCAAATATATTTTAATTAAAGCATTAAAAAATGCTTCGCGCTTATGATCAAAATACTTTTAATGTATGTAATACTTTACTTAAGTATAATTAGAATAGTTTAAAATACGAATGGGCACATAAATTTTATTTTATTATAAATTCAATAATATTGTTCGACTAGATACAATACGCTCAATTACCCGGTGGTAGAGTTCATATAGCTCGCCTGGGTGGGTACCACCCTCTTACCTATTTCTACAGTAAAACACCTGTACAGTATGAAGGGTAAGAGAGCCAGTTTTCAGTATATCGGTTTACCATCATAGTCCTCTGACTGAGACGGTATGCCGATAACTAATATATATATATATGTATATATAGATATATAGTATGGTAAGATGTACGTACAACACTTAATTGAAACTACATCAAACCTACTTTTTAATAATAGTTAGGATAGTATTACGCTTTGCATTCAAAAAATGATAAAAAGAAAAAAAAATGCTTCGCTTTTGTTGTGTAAATAAGACAATATATAATAATATTTAAAGAAAAAAAAGATTCAAATACGGAATAGCAAGATCTCTTACCCAGTTCTACTACTGAACACCTGATGAAGACTAATAAAGCCTGCAAATTGCAAAACAGACATATAGAATCTCAGAATTCTGTTTGCCAAGCCATGATCACAAACAATTGTTGTCTATCTTTAGATAAGCTATGTAAATAATGTTAAAATAACGCTTTGCGCAACAAAAAATATAAAAATGTAAAAAAAACGCTTCCCTTTTATGATTAAAATAATCAGAAATGGTTTATATTTTATTTTAATAGGCTAAAACAAGAAGCGGCCAACTTATTTAATATTATGAATATAAATACTTTGCCAATACATACTTTACTTCATATTACTAGGCATGAATGACGTATTTATTCAATACTGCATTTTTCCGAACTTAAGATACAAGCTAAGTTCACAGTGTTTAAAGTACACTTTGCAAATATATTTTTATTAAAGCGTTAAAAAATGCTTCGCGCTTATGATCAAAATACTTCTAATTATATAATACTTATAACTCTTAACTTAAGTATAATTAGAATAGTTTTAAATACGATTTTGACGGGCACACACATTTTGTTTTATTATAAATTCAATAATATTGTTCCACTAGATACAATACGCTCGATTATCCGGTGGTAGAGTTCATATAGCTCGCCTGGGTGGGTACCACCCTCTTACCTATTTCTACCGTAAAACACCTGCACAGTATGAAGGGTAAGAGAGCCAGTGACTGAGATGGTAAGCCGATACCTAATGTATATATAGAGATATAGTATGGTAAGGTGTACGCACAACACTTAATTGAAACAACATCAAACCTATTTTTTTAAATAATAGTTAGGATAGTATTACGCTTTGCATTCAAAAAATTATAAAAAAGTTTAAAAAAATGCTTCGCTTTTGTTGTCTAAATAAGACCATGTATAGTATAGTATTAAAAAAATACTCAAATACGGAATAGCCAGTTCTTACCCAGTTCTACCGTAAAACACCCGTACGATATAAAGGGTCAGAAAGCCAGTAAAATTACTAACAGGATAGTAGAGGTAATAACGTATCAGTTCTCTGTAGATGGTACATCTGACATTAGGTACTTTATACGTTCTATTAGGTTTAGGCTTAAATAATTTATTCTAAGAAAAGCAATAGAAAAGCTAACAAAATTCACTTACATGAGAAATTATTAATACTTAGCTTATTCTAGGTTACCACTATAGGTCGACCGCAAAACTGAGACGTTTCTGACGTCACTTTTGTCGCTTTTATTTTAATTTCCCTCCCAATTAATGTACTCCTTATCATTGCTATAAATTAAACGATCTTTCTTTTACCTTGAAGAAAAACATTTAATTCATAATAAAAAATATGGAGTACGTTATTTGGGAGAAAAATACAACAAAAGTGACGTCAGAGACGTCTCAGTTTCGCGGTTTACCTATAGTACACATTTCACACATAATATTTTTCATCATCATGCATGACCCTCTTTCGGTTACGATTTAAAAGTGATCCATAATATAATGCGCGAAACACAACAAACAGGTGCGACTTTTGATATTATCTATTTTTTGATATATAATGGTATGCTGTTATAAAATTGAGCTTCTTCAAGGGTGATACTCTTTTCCCCTACCTTAGTACGTATTTTGGGCAATACGTTTAGAGATTTGTGACTTTTTTTTTAAGGACACATTTGTTCGGAAGGTTTTACCGATGATCTTACTACCCAAAATACAAGTGATATATATATAAAGTTGACCATTGTTCATTAATTTTGTCTCACTTAAAATTTTCATAGTTGGTGTTCGATAAGGGTATGAAAACAGTGCTTTTATTACTTTATTTTGAGCTCGTTGTAACTCTTTTAATTTTGTTTTGTTTGCGTTGCCCCAAATTTCTATCGAATATAATAAATGTGATTTCACTAGAGAATTGTAAATATCGAAACGTTGTTTCCTAGAAATACATTTATTTATACTGCGAAGTGACCCGAGTATCAGTGACGATAATTTGTTTTTTATACATTCATACCAGGTAGTAGAGATCATATAGCTCGCCTGGGTGGGTACCACCCTCTTACCTATTTCTACCGTAAAACACCTGTACAGTATGAAGGGTAAGGGAGCCAGTTTACTGTACATCGGCTTATTATCCCAGTCCTCAGTATAGTATGGTAAGATGTACGTACAACACTTAATTGAAACTACATCAAACCTACTTGTTTAATAATAGTTAAGGATAGTATTACGCTTTGCATTAAAAAAAAAAACTTTTAAAAAAATGCTTTGCTTTTTTGTGTCAATATTTTATGTCATTTAATAACCATGTTTGTATATTAAAACAATCGGCACTATTACCAACTAACAAACAAGCTCTGAATCATTAGCAAACAATTTTAACGAAGATCTTAATTGAGTTGTACCAAGTATCACTATTGGATAGAAAACTAGGCGTTTCCACATCTTTTGTCAAAAAATCTTATAGACGAACAGATTTTAAAAAAGAACTTTTTTCTACCTAGGTCATTAGCGGTGTGGATAAAAACGTCGTAAGCATCCGACGGCATTATAAGTCCAATTCATTTGGACCAATATATCGGATAATAGAACTAGCAAAAAACTACAATCTGATCAAGGTCAAATAAAAACCAGAGCTTTCTTGTCCTATTGACCTAGGTTCTAAGCACTTTAATAGGTATATTTTTTGATCAGAAAATCCTTTTTACCTAGGCTTGTAGAACGCGAGAGACTCTGATAGATTTGAAATACTATTGATATCTTTATTTGATCTTGTAGATTTGGACTTTTCCGTAAGAAAAACAGTCTCAATTCAACAGTTTCCAAGTAACATATTGTCTGTTTGGTCAGATTTGACCAAGAGTTTCCATTTCCATGGTCCTAGGTTATAAGTGCTTTGACAAAATCAATTTACTATGAACTCTGTTAACGCCTAGGACTTTAGTGAATGGAAAACCGTGAGGTCTTTGGAATATAAGCATCCTACCGTAATCTGAACTTAAGCTATTCAGATATACTTAACTATTAATAGGAATATCATCTAACCATTTTCTCTGATCTGAGCATCTAACCGTTTTGTATTCACTCAACCAATCTCGACAGATATAAGCCAAGTGACCGATATTTAGTAAATATGTCTGATTGATTTTTGGGCACTTTTCACTCATCATCACTTTTATATACGTGAAAAGCTCTGGTAATATGACTTTGGTGTTTTATAAAATAAATATTTCAAGCGACATGCAACACTGAGGACGTTCTCAATCAAACATATGTCTTTTAAAGCAACCGGCTGCTTTTTAGCATTTTAGATCTTGGTTTACAGCGCCTAAGAATTTTCAAAGAATAGTAATACCAATTTTGACGCCAAGATTTTGTAATGTTAAAAAACCGTGAGGTACAAAAATTAATGAAAATTTCCACCAAATCTTTTGATAAAATATATACTGCAACGAATGAAGTTGGTAAAGTGTCTGGGGGCATTAAATAATAATAAAACTTTCTACTCGTAATAAATAGTGACAATTACTGAAATCTTTTATTTTTACTTACGCCCAATCAATTAGCCGGCTTATCAAATCGACCTGAATGTTAGTGATATTGTTAGGATTGTATAATATTTGAGTATGGTGATCTAGTTCAATTTTCAAACATCTGTTCCAAGTTTTTAGTCTATTTATGTTGGTATGTTTGTATTTTTGGCCCAGATATCTCAAAAACTAAAAGTGATATAGAAATGACTCTTTAAGTTCGGTCAGGCTTATTTTAACAAAATAACAAGTAATTTAAAACTAACTACTACTCCAAAACTACTTTTCTTTTATTTATTTGGTAAGCACTTATTTATAGATTGTAAAAATGGTCTTTATAGTAACGGGCCTGTTTCACAATGGCTTATTATAGTGTGTTATTTTATAAGTAAGCTCTGGTTAGGTTTATCTGCCAGATACTTTGTATAAAATTACATTCTAAGATATTTGAATTATTTTATTTGACGATTGTGAAACAGGCCCTAAAGCTATTGTAAATAAACTTTGTAAATACATAATAAGCACCGTCAATAAGGGTATCTCTTTAAGGTTTCGTCATCTCATAAACATTACAACCCATTATTATTAAATATATAACGGTTTATTCTACTTCAGACGTTTTTTTAACTGATTCATCGTTTTTTTTTAACCAGAAACATTCTTTAGTAAAATTTGGTTTAAAATATTTACATTTCATCAGAATGAAACCTTTTATATGAGGTATTGAAGCTTTTTCCCCAAACACAGAATAAGCCGCAAAATGTTCAACAATCGTATCATTAAAAGTTAAAAGCAAAGGGTTAAAAAAATCTAAAACTAGATTTAACAAGTAGGCTAGGTTTCGTCAAATAAGTTTTTCCTATGACAATATTAAGAAAATATAGGTAACGTTTAGTGAGCCGCCAAGAAAAATAAACAGTATAACTCATTAGAATTATATCGGTTCCTTCCATGCCGTACACAGATTGATATTTTTGACATTTGAGCAGGTTCGATTCCAGGATAACGGTGTTTTTGAAATATTTGAATGCAGTTCTTATTTTTATGATAAAATATCTTTCAGCATAGACGTATTTTAGCAAAAAAAAAATACACCCAGTATGTGCGTAAGCTAGCTAGAATAATTAAAAATAGCTTTAATCACGATCAGACAGATAGATAAAATACAGATCATGTTCATCAATACTAACGTTAATGTGTGTGTGTGTGTGTGTGTGTGTGTGTGTGTGTGTGTGTGTGTGTGTGTGTGTATGTATGTATGTATGTATGTTTGTGTGTGTGTGTAAAAGTGTGTTTGTGTGTGTAAATGTGTGTGCATGTGTGTTTGATGTCTGAAGGAAGTAATTGGGTACATAATATAGAGGTGGATATTTGAGTGCATGCAAGTAGATGCAGGCATGTGCGAGCGTTTGTGATAAATATAGGTGTTAGTAAATTATTATGAATATCAATATTTTGTCAATAGATACTTTACATCTTATTACTAGGCATGAATGACGTATTTATTCAATACTGCATTTTTCCGAACTTTAGATACAAGCTAAGTTCACAGTGTTTAAAGTACACTTTGCAAATATATTTTAATTAAAGCATTAAAAAATGCTTCGCGCTTATGATCAAAATACTTTTAATTTATATAATACTTAACTTAAGTATAATCAGAATAGTTTAAAATACGAATGGGCACATAAATTTTATTTTATTATAAATTAAATAATATTGTTCCACTAGATACAATACGCTCAATTACCCGGTGGTAGAGTTCATATAGCTCGCCTGGGTGGGTACCACCCTCTTACCTATTTCTACAGTAAAACACCTGTACAGTATGAAGGGTAAGAGAGCCAGTTTTCAGTATATCGGTTTACCATCATAGTCCTCTGACTGAGACGGTATGCCGATAACTAATATATATATATGTATATATAGATATATAGTATGGTAAGATGTACGTACAACACTTAATTGAAACTACATCAAACCTACTTTTTAATAATAGTTAGGATAGTATTACGCTTTGCATTCAAAAAATGATAAAAAGAAAAAAAAAATGCTTCGCTTTTGTTGTGTAAATAAGACAATATATAATAATATTTAAAGAAAAACAAGACTCGAATACGGAATAGCAAGATCTCTTACCCAGTCCTACTACTGAACACCTGATGAAGACTATAGCCTGCAAATTGCAAAACAGACATAATGAATCTCAGAATTCTGTTTGCCAAGCCATGATCACAAACAATTGTTGTCTATCTTTAGATAAGCTATGTAAATAATGTTAAAATAACGCTTTGCGAAACAAAAAAATATAAAAATTTAAAAAAACCGCTTCCCTTTTATGATTAAAATAATCAGAAATTGTTTTTATTTTATTTTAATAAGAATAGGCTAAAACAAGAAGCGGCCAACTTATTTAATATTATGAATATAAATATTTTGTCAATAGATACTTTACATCTTATTACTAGGCATGAATGACGTATTTATTCAATACTGCATTTTTCCGAACTTTAGATACAAGCTAATTTTTACAGTGTTTAAAGTACACTTTGCAAATATATTTTTATCAAAGCATTAAAAAATGCTTCGCGCTTATGATCAAAATACTTTTAATTTATATAATACTTAACTTAAGTATAATCAGAATAGTTTAAAATACGAATGGGCACATAAATTGTATTTTATCATAAATTCAATAATATTGTTCCACTAGATACAATACGCTCAATTACCCGGTGGTAGAGTTCATATAGCTCGCCTGGGTGGGTACCACCCTCTTACCTATTTCTACAGTAAAACACCTGTACAGTATGAAGGGTAAGAGAGCCAGTTTTCAGTATATCGGTTTACCATCATAGTCCTCTGACTGAGATGGTAAGCCGATAACTATTATATATATATGTATATTTATAGATATATAGTATGGTAACATGTACGTACAACACTTAATTGAAACTACATCAAACCTACTTGTTTAATAATAGTTAGGATAGTAGTTACGCTTTGCATTCAAAAAATGATAAAGAAGTAAAAAAAAAAATGCTTCGCTTTTGTTGTGTAAATAAGAATAATAGTATCAAAAAAAAGACTCAAATACGGAATAGCCAGTTCTCTTACCCAGTTCTACCGTAAAACACCTGTACGATATAAAGGGTCAGAAAGCCAGTAAAATTACTAACAGGATAGTAGAGGTAATAACATATCAGTTCTCTATAGATGGTAAAATATACTTGTACATCTGACACTAGGCACTTTATACGTTCTATTAGGTTTAGGTTTAAATAATTTATTCTCAGAAAAGCAATAGAAAAGATAACAAAATCCACTTACATGAGAAATTAATTGAGGGTGGCCTGGTGACCTGTAGAACAGGTTTTTTTAAAACCTATTTCAGGCACCAGTCCCTCACAAGATCTAGGATTACATTATACTCGTGCATGTACATGCCTAATTAAAATTGAAAGTAATATCAAACATGTAATACCTATTTTTGTGAAAGAAAATAAATACACTTATTTTTATTTTATTATTATTAATACTCATCATGCATGACCCTCTTTCCAATAAGGGTATGAAAACAGTGCTTTTATTACTTTATTTTGAGCTCGTTGTAACTCTTTTAATTTTGTTTTGTTTGCCTTGCCCCAAATTTATATCAAATGTGATAAATGTGATTTCACTAGAGAATTGTAAATATCGAAATTGTAAATATAATATGTTTCCTAGGAATACATTTATTTATACTGCGAAGTGACCCGAGTTTTAGTGACGATAATTTGTTTTTTATACATTCTTACCAGGTGGTAGAGATCATATAGCTTGCCTGGGTGGAAACCACCATCTTACCTACTATTTCTACCGTAAAACACCTGTACAGTATGAAGGGTAAGAGAGCCAGTTTACTGTATATCGGCTTATCATCGCAGTCCTCAGTATAGTATGGTAAGATGTACGTACAACACTTAATTGAAACTACATCAAACCTACTTGTTTAATAATAGTTAAGGATAGTATTACGCTTTGCATTAAAAAAAAAAAAACTTTTAAAAAAATGCTTTGCCTTTTTGTGTCAATATTTTATGTCATTTAATAACCATGTTTGTATATTAAAACAATCGGCACTATTACCAACTAACAAACAAGCTCTGAATCATTAGCAAACAATTTTAACGAAGATCTTAATTGAGTTGTACCAAGTATCACTATTGGATAGAAAACTAGGCGTTTCCACATCTTTTGTCAAAAAATCTTATAGACGAACAGATTTTAAAAAAGAACTTTTTTCTACCTAGGTCATTAGCGGTGTGGATAAAAACGTCGTAAGCATCCGACGGCATTATAAGTCCAATTCATTTGGACCAATATATCGGATAATAGAACTAGCAAAAAACTACAATCTGATCAAGGTCAAATAAAAACCAGAGCTTTCTTGTCCTATTGACCTAGGTTCTAAGCACTTTAATAGGTATATTTTTTGATCAGAAAATCCTTTTTACCTAGGCTTGTAGAACGCGAGAGACTCTGATAGATTTGAAATACTATTGATATCTTTATTTGATCTTGTAGATTTGGACTTTTCCGTAAGAAAAACAGTCTCAATTCAACAGTTTCCAAGTAACATATTGTCTGTTTGGTCAGATTTGACCAAGAGTTTCCATTTCCATGGTCCTAGGTTATAAGTGCTTTGACAAAATCAATTTACTATGAACTCTGTTAACGCCTAGGACTTTAGTGAATGGAAAACCGTGAGGTCTTTGGAATATAAGCATCCTACCGTAATCTGAACTTAAGCTATTCAGATATACTTAACTATTAATAGGAATATCATCTAACCATTTTCTCTGATCTGAGCATCTAACCGTTTTGTATTCACTCAACCAATCTCGACAGATATAAGCCAAGTGACCGATATTTAGTAAATATGTCTGATTGATTTTTGGGCACTTTTCACTCATCATCACTTTTATATACGTGAAAAGCTCTGGTAATATGACTTTGGTGTTTTATAAAATAAATATTTCAAGCGACATGCAACACTGAGGACGTTCTCAATCAAACATATGTCTTTTAAAGCAACCGGCTGCTTTTTAGCATTTTAGATCTTGGTTTACAGCGCCTAAGAATTTTCAAAGAATAGTAATACCAATTTTGACGCCAAGATTTTGTAATGTTAAAAAACCGTGAGGTACAAAAATTAATGAAAATTTCCACCAAATCTTTTGATAAAATATATACTGCAACGAATGAAGTTGGTAAAGTGTCTGGGGGCATTAAATAATAATAAAACTTTCTACTCGTAATAAATAGTGACAATTACTGAAATCTTTTATTTTTACTTACGCCCAATCAATTAGCCGGCTTATCAAATCGACCTGAATGTTAGTGATATTGTTAGGATTGTATAATATTTGAGTATGGTGATCTAGTTCAATTTTCAAACATCTGTTCCAAGTTTTTAGTCTATTTATGTTGGTATGTTTGTATTTTTGGCCCAGATATCTCAAAAACTAAAAGTGATATAGAAATGACTCTTTAAGTTCGGTCAGGCTTATTTTAACAAAATAACAAGTAATTTAAAACTAACTACTACTCCAAAACTACTTTTCTTTTATTTATTTGGTAAGCACTTATTTATAGATTGTAAAAATGGTCTTTATAGTAACGGGCCTGTTTCACAATGGCTTATTATAGTGTGTTATTTTATAAGTAAGCTCTGGTTAGGTTTATCTGCCAGATACTTTGTATAAAATTACATTCTAAGATATTTGAATTATTTTATTTGACGATTGTGAAACAGGCCCTAAAGCTATTGTAAATAAACTTTGTAAATACATAATAAGCACCGTCAATAAGGGTATCTCTTTAAGGTTTCGTCATCTCATAAACATTACAACCCATTATTATTAAATATATAACGGTTTATTCTACTTCAGACGTTTTTTTAACTGATTCATCGTTTTTTTTTAACCAGAAACATTCTTTAGTAAAATTTGGTTTAAAATATTTACATTTCATCAGAATGAAACCTTTTATATGAGGTATTGAAGCTTTTTCCCCAAACACAGAATAAGCCGCAAAATGTTCAACAATCGTATCATTAAAAGTTAAAAGCAAAGGGTTAAAAAAATCTAAAACTAGATTTAACAAGTAGGCTAGGTTTCGTCAAATAAGTTTTTCCTATGACAATATTAAGAAAATATAGGTAACGTTTAGTGAGCCGCCAAGAAAAATAAACAGTATAACTCATTAGAATTATATCGGTTCCTTCCATGCCGTACACAGATTGATATTTTTGACATTTGAGCAGGTTCGATTCCAGGATAACGGTGTTTTTGAAATATTTGAATGCAGTTCTTATTTTTATGATAAAATATCTTTCAGCATAGACGTATTTTAGCAAAAAAAAAATACACCCAGTATGTGCGTAAGCTAGCTAGAATAATTAAAAATAGCTTTAATCACGATCAGACAGATAGATAAAATACAGATCATGTTCATCAATACTAACGTTAATGTGTGTGTGTGTGTGTGTGTGTGTGTGTGTGTGTGTGTGTGTGTGTGTGTGTGTATGTATGTATGTATGTATGTTTGTGTGTGTGTGTAAAAGTGTGTTTGTGTGTGTAAATGTGTGTGCATGTGTGTTTGATGTCTGAAGGAAGTAATTGGGTACATAATATAGAGGTGGATATTTGAGTGCATGCAAGTAGATGCAGGCATGTGCGAGCGTTTGTGATAAATATAGGTGTTAGTAAATTATTATGAATATCAATATTTTGTCAATAGATACTTTACATCTTATTACTAGGCATGAATGACGTATTTATTCAATACTGCATTTTTCCGAACTTTAGATACAAGCTAAGTTCACAGTGTTTAAAGTACACTTTGCAAATATATTTTAATTAAAGCATTAAAAAATGCTTCGCGCTTATGATCAAAATACTTTTAATTTATATAATACTTAACTTAAGTATAATCAGAATAGTTTAAAATACGAATGGGCACATAAATTTTATTTTATTATAAATTAAATAATATTGTTCCACTAGATACAATACGCTCAATTACCCGGTGGTAGAGTTCATATAGCTCGCCTGGGTGGGTACCACCCTCTTACCTATTTCTACAGTAAAACACCTGTACAGTATGAAGGGTAAGAGAGCCAGTTTTCAGTATATCGGTTTACCATCATAGTCCTCTGACTGAGACGGTATGCCGATAACTAATATATATATATGTATATATAGATATATAGTATGGTAAGATGTACGTACAACACTTAATTGAAACTACATCAAACCTACTTTTTAATAATAGTTAGGATAGTATTACGCTTTGCATTCAAAAAATGATAAAAAGAAAAAAAAAATGCTTCGCTTTTGTTGTGTAAATAAGACAATATATAATAATATTTAAAGAAAAACAAGACTCGAATACGGAATAGCAAGATCTCTTACCCAGTCCTACTACTGAACACCTGATGAAGACTATAGCCTGCAAATTGCAAAACAGACATAAAGAATCTCAGAATTCTGTTTGCCAAGCCATGATCACAAACAATTGTTGTCTATCTTTAGATAAGCTATGTAAATAATGTTAAAATAACGCTTTGCGAAACAAAAAAATATAAAAATTTAAAAAAACCGCTTCCCTTTTATGATTAAAATAATCAGAAATTGTTTTTATTTTATTTTAATAAGAATAGGCTAAAACAAGAAGCGGCCAACTTATTTAATATTATGAATATAAATATTTTGTCAATAGATACTTTACATCTTATTACTAGGCATGAATGACGTATTTATTCAATACTGCATTTTTCCGAACTTTAGATACAAGCTAATTTTTACAGTGTTTAAAGTACACTTTGCAAATATATTTTTATCAAAGCATTAAAAAATGCTTCGCGCTTATGATCAAAATACTTTTAATTTATATAATACTTAACTTAAGTATAATCAGAATAGTTTAAAATACGAATGGGCACATAAATTGTATTTTATCATAAATTCAATAATATTGTTCCACTAGATACAATACGCTCAATTACCCGGTGGTAGAGTTCATATAGCTCGCCTGGGTGGGTACCACCCTCTTACCTATTTCTACAGTAAAACACCTGTACAGTATGAAGGGTAAGAGAGCCAGTTTTCAGTATATCGGTTTACCATCATAGTCCTCTGACTGAGATGGTAAGCCGATAACTATTATATATATATGTATATTTATAGATATATAGTATGGTAACATGTACGTACAACACTTAATTGAAACTACATCAAACCTACTTGTTTAATAATAGTTAGGATAGTAGTTACGCTTTGCATTCAAAAAATGATAAAGAAGTAAAAAAAAAAATGCTTCGCTTTTGTTGTGTAAATAAGAATAATAGTATCAAAAAAAAGACTCAAATACGGAATAGCCAGTTCTCTTACCCAGTTCTACCGTAAAACACCTGTACGATATAAAGGGTCAGAAAGCCAGTAAAATTACTAACAGGATAGTAGAGGTAATAACATATCAGTTCTCTATAGATGGTAAAATATACTTGTACATCTGACACTAGGCACTTTATACGTTCTATTAGGTTTAGGTTTAAATAATTTATTCTCAGAAAAGCAATAGAAAAGATAACAAAATCCACTTACATGAGAAATTAATTGAGGGTGGCCTGGTGACCTGTAGAACAGGTTTTTTTAAAACCTATTTCAGGCACCAGTCCCTCACAAGATCTAGGATTACATTATACTCGTGCATGTACATGCCTAATTAAAATTGAAAGTAATATCAAACATGTAATACCTATTTTTGTGAAAGAAAATAAATACACTTATTTTTATTTTATTATTATTAATACTCATCATGCATGACCCTCTTTCCAATAAGGGTATGAAAACAGTGCTTTTATTACTTTATTTTGAGCTCGTTGTAACTCTTTTAATTTTGTTTTGTTTGCCTTGCCCCAAATTTATATCAAATGTGATAAATGTGATTTCACTAGAGAATTGTAAATATCGAAATTGTAAATATAATATGTTTCCTAGGAATACATTTATTTATACTGCGAAGTGACCCGAGTTTTAGTGACGATAATTTGTTTTTTATACATTCTTACCAGGTGGTAGAGATCATATAGCTTGCCTGGGTGGAAACCACCATCTTACCTACTATTTCTACCGTAAAACACCTGTACAGTATGAAGGGTAAGAGAGCCAGTTTACTGTATATCGGCTTATCATCGCAGTCCTCAGTATAGTATGGTAAGATGTACGTACAACACTTAATTGAAACTACATCAAACCTACTTGTTTAATAATAGTTAAGGATAGTATTACGCTTTGCATTAAAAAAAAAAAAACTTTTAAAAAAATGCTTTGCCTTTTTGTGTCAATATTTTATGTCATTTAATAACCATGTTTGTATATTAAAACAATCGGCACTATTACCAACTAACAAACAAGCTCTGAATCATTAGCAAACAATTTTAACGAAGATCTTAATTGAGTTGTACCAAGTATCACTATTGGATAGAAAACTAGGCGTTTCCACATCTTTTGTCAAAAAATCTTATAGACGAACAGATTTTAAAAAAGAACTTTTTTCTACCTAGGTCATTAGCGGTGTGGATAAAAACGTCGTAAGCATCCGACGGCATTATAAGTCCAATTCATTTGGACCAATATATCGGATAATAGAACTAGCAAAAAACTACAATCTGATCAAGGTCAAATAAAAACCAGAGCTTTCTTGTCCTATTGACCTAGGTTCTAAGCACTTTAATAGGTATATTTTTTGATCAGAAAATCCTTTTTACCTAGGCTTGTAGAACGCGAGAGACTCTGATAGATTTGAAATACTATTGATATCTTTATTTGATCTTGTAGATTTGGACTTTTCCGTAAGAAAAACAGTCTCAATTCAACAGTTTCCAAGTAACATATTGTCTGTTTGGTCAGATTTGACCAAGAGTTTCCATTTCCATGGTCCTAGGTTATAAGTGCTTTGACAAAATCAATTTACTATGAACTCTGTTAACGCCTAGGACTTTAGTGAATGGAAAACCGTGAGGTCTTTGGAATATAAGCATCCTACCGTAATCTGAACTTAAGCTATTCAGATATACTTAACTATTAATAGGAATATCATCTAACCATTTTCTCTGATCTGAGCATCTAACCGTTTTGTATTCACTCAACCAATCTCGACAGATATAAGCCAAGTGACCGATAATTAGTAAATATGTCTGATTGATTTTTGGGCACTTTGCACTCATCATCACTTTTATATACGTGAAAAGCTCTGGTAATATTATGAGTAATTTGGTATGACTTTGGTATTTTATAAAATAAATATTTCAAGCGACATGCAACACTGAGGACGTTCTCATTCAAACATATGTCTTTTAAAGCAACCGGCTGCTTTTTAGCATTTTAGATCTTGGTTTACAGCGCCTAAGAATTTTTAAAGAATAGTAATACCAATTTTGACGCCAAGATTTTGTAATGTTAAAAAACCGTGAGGTACAAAAATTAAAAAAAAAATCCACCAAATCATTTGATAAAATACATACTGAAACGAATGAAGTTGGTAAAAAGTGTCTGGGGGCATTAAATAATAATAAAACCTTCTACTCGTAATAAATAGTGACAGTTACTGAAATCTGTAATTTTTACTTACGGCCAATCAATTAGCCGGCTTAGCAATTCGACTAGTATGTTAGTTAGTGATATTGTTAGGATTGTATAATATTTGAGTATGGTGATCTAGTTCAATTTTCAATCATCTGTTCCAAGTTTTTAGTCTATTTATGTTCGTATGTTTGTATTTTTGGCCCTCAAAAACTAAAAGTGATATAGAATTGACTCTTTTTAGTTCGGTCAGACTTATTTTAACACAATATCAAGTAATTTAAAACTAACTACTACTCCAAAACTACTTTTCTTTTATTTATTTGGTTAGCACTTATTTATAGATTGTAAAAAGGTCCTTAGAGTAACGGGCCTGTTTCACAATGGCTTATTATAGTGTGTTATATTATAAGTATAAGCTTTATCTGCCATATACTTCGTATAAAATTACATTCTAGTATATGTGAATAATTTTATTTGACGATTGTGAAACAGGCCCTAAAGCTATTGTAAATAAACTTTGTAAATACATAATAAGCACTGTCAATAAGGGTATCTCTTTAAGGTTTCGTCATCTCATAAACATTACAACCCATTATTATTAAATATATAACGGTTTATTCTACTTCAGACGTTTTTTTTAACTAATTCATCGTTTTTTTTAACCAGAAACATTCTTTAGTATACCAAAAATTGTATGTTTTTTTAATTAAAGTTTAAAATATTTACATTTCATTAGAAAGAAACCTTTTATACGAGGTGTGGAAGCTTTTTCCCCAAACACAGAATAAGCCGCAAAATGTTCAACAATCGTATCATTAAAAGTTAAAGGCAAAGGGTTACAAAATTCTAAAACTAGATTTAACAAGTAGGCTAGGTTACGTCAAATAAGTTTTTCATATGACAATATTAAGAAAATATAGGTAACATTTAGTGAGCCGCTAAGAAAAATAAGCAGTATAACTCATAAGAATTATATCGGTTCCTTCCATGCCGTACACAGGGTGAAATTTTTGACATTTGAGTAGGTTTGATTCCCAGGATAACGAAGTTTTTTTTTAAATCATTGAATGCAGTTCCTATTTTCATAATAAATTATTATACCTTTCAGCATACTTGTAGTCGTATTTAATAGTATATATATAACGTATTTTCATCCAGGTATCATAAAAAATCCACCCAGTTTGTACGTAAGCTTACTAGAATAATTAAAAATAGTTTTGATCACGATCAGCAGATGACTACATTTAATTATCGACATCATATCAATCAATGAAATACAGATTATGTACGTCAATATTAACTTTAATGTGTGTGTGTGTGTTTGTGTGTGTGTGTGTGTGTGTTTGTGTGTGTGTGTGTGTGTGTGTGTGTGTGTGTGTGTGTGTGTGTGTGAGTGAGTGGTGAGTGTGTGTGTGTGTGAGTGGGTGTATGTGTGTGTGTGTGTATGCGCGCGCGCGCGCGCGTGTGTATGTGTGTGTGTGGGTGGGTGGGTGTGATTGTGTGTTGTGTGCGTGTGATTGTGTGTTGTTTGAGTGTGTGTGTGTGTGTGTGTGTGTGTGTGTGTGTGTGTGTGTGTGTGTGTGTGTGTGTGTGTGAGTGAGTGAGTGTGTGTGTGTGTGTGTGTGAGTGGGTGTATGTGTGTGTGTATGCGCGCGCGCGCGCGTGTGTATGTGTGTGTGTGGGTGGGTGGGTGTGATTGTGTGTTGTGTGCGTGTGATTGTGTGTTGTGTGCGTGTGATTGTGTGTTGTTTGAGTGTGTGTGTGTGTGTGTGTGTGTGTGTGTGTGTGTGTGTGTGTGTGTGTGTGTGTGTTTTCATGTCTGAAGGAAGTAATTGTGTACATAATAATATGTGGGTGGATGAACGAGTGTATTTGAGTGCATGCAAGTAGATGCAGGCATGTGCGAGCGTTTGTAATAATTGTAGGTGATAGTTAATATTTCTGCACGTGAAAATCGTGTGCTAATGCGCTTGTATACTTAAGTTTAGAGTATTAGGTAAAAAGAAAAAAAAAACAAAAGTGTCGATATTTATACACACGCATCATCATACATACTATGCGCTCAAGTAGGTTTAAAAATAGTACCTGAACAGACGCCATTGAAAAAATTGGCAGTAAAAAAAATTTTGTGTAGCTTTTGAAAAAAAAAAAACATTTGCCTAAATTGTCATTAAAAAAAAATTGTACTATAGAATTATCTAACTTAACTGTAGAAAATTTTGCTATATATATTTTTTGCTATAATTGAGTAAGTTTTCACGTTGCGGATAAGTTTTTTTTAATTTATTTTATTAAGATTATAAAAGGTCTCATGTAAACTGCACTAGCTTTTTAAAATAATTATTTATTTACGGATTTTGTCGGGTTAATTTGTTAACATAGAGTTACTTAAATAGCAATTAAGTTTGACCTTTAAATATCAAAAATAAATTGAGGGGCCAACTATAATGTTATATGTATAGTTGCGCCCTCAATTTATTTTTTATTTTAATAGTAATTTATTTTTACAGCTTACCTATCGCAAAAATGGTTGTCTTTTTGTATAAAGTTCTATGTCTTCCCAAGTTTGCTTTTGCTAAATGTAAATATACAGATAACATTCAATTTTAAATACACTCGTTTTCTTAAACGATTAGGTTTCTTTCTAGTTTACGAGGCCCTACTTTGCATGGCGTTGGACGTCGAAGGTTTTAATGAGTGAGAGAGATAGCTTGTATTGAAAACAGGGACGTCATGTAGAGTAGGGCTTCAGACAACAAACGTTTTATAAGGTAAACCACTTCATTGAAGCTTCGCCTGAGGGGCACAGGAGCACGGGGGGAGGCGAGTGCGGCTCTCGACACCCCCTGCGCCCCTGTACCCCGCAGGCGAGGTCTCAATGAGGCGGTCTACCATTATTTTAATTCCTAACGTCAAACTCAAAAATAAGGTCGTCGATCTATATCATTTCATCGGATGATGATCGTCGCCGAATGCTTTACGCCAAGACTCCACCAAAGTAAGATCGAGATGGTGGAATAGATTCTAACCAAATGAAGGATTTGGTCAATTATTACACATTTACCCTCACCTGTCGTCTTGAGTCCCCTTTGGTGGAGTTACAATTTTTTACCCCACTACGAAAAAGCTAACTTATTGACTTGTTGACTTTGGTGGTGTGTCTGGTGACGCCAACTCAATTCGGTATGGTGTAAATATAATAAAATCTAGTCTTATGGCGATCAAAGGCATTCACTGCAAGTTTGTACGTGTTCTTAACTATGGATGTAAGTATGTATTTAAAATATTAAATAAGTTAGATATATACCTGTAATAATCAACTTTTACTTGTGCAAGGGAATACTATAATATTATTGTAAAGCTTATTGACGTCGCGATAGTTGTAAAAATATTGCATCTTTTTGTGAGCACATTATTACATTATTATTACTAATCAATAAGGCATTTAATTCGTTCAATGCATCTAATATACGATTTATAAGGTAAAAGTGTATTTACCTTGATATTTTGGTCCGATTGCACGAGTTTCGGTCTCGGGGGGAAACCCATTCGAGAAACGACAGGTAAATACATTTTTTCCATAAAAAATCTGTTGTATTTAATCAAGTAAAATATATTGAAACTACTTTTTTAACCACTAAACGCAGCAATGATAATTATTTTGTAAAAAGTTTATTATCTTTTCACAGATTCCCAATGTAGAGACATTTTCGCTCGTTTCTTTATCATTATTACATATTATCATTCATGTAAATATAGAATAGAACTCAGTATTATATTATAGGTAAGTCGTAGTAAGTAGGTTGTAAATGTAGTGTAAATTTTTATTTATTTATTTATAATGAATTTACAACAAATCTTAACTTAGGGAATTATGCTATTCACAGCGTTACATAAACCTGTGGTTTTACCGAACGCTGCGCTTGTTGAGTCGTCATCGTACTCGTACTTATGAATTTGATGTAGATAATGTATTTATTACACTAAGCAAACAAATATCTATACATTACATGCATAATTCGATAACATCTACGCCGACCCGATAAACATCCAATATAGGTGTACTTAGTTACCGCTTCACCCGACCCGCGCGCCATAGCACTCGCAACGCAACAGTACCGGTTTTAATTAGGTGGGTCCACACGGGGTGATTATGTGCATTTATTTGGTTTGAGTTGTTTGCAAATCAATAAAGTACTGTTTAAGTTTATTTTTTAAATTATTTTAAAAATAATTATAAAGTTTGATAGGAGGACTGACAGCTACCGAATCCGTGTATTAGTTTGAATTTACAACTTGATACTTACCATTTTGATATTGTTATTTTTATTGTAAGCGGATTTAAAGGTTAATTAATTGACCTTTTTAGAGGTACATAGTAGCTCGTTTTCGATCGATTAACAAGATTTTGTTTATTAATCAGTCAGGTATCAAACGAATGCCGAGAGTCGCATAACAATGGAATTTTTATTGCGTCTCGTTTACACATACTTGACGAGTTAAGTTACATTAATATTTATTTAGAAAATATACCTAGTCATTTAATCAAATTGGATTACTTGAAGTAAAAATAAAATCATCAAAAACCACAACAAAAAGAGAAGGGTGAGAAATTGGATAAGTATTAACGATATCAGCGATACCACTTTCGCCTCCAAGCTTTGTACCCATCTTCAAGTCACCCTGTATATAAGTCAGTGGTGGCACCTTAACACGTTCCGGGACACTACTCCAGACACAATAGATGTTTTATTGTTTTCACGCCTGTAGGCGGGCACTGTCCCGGAACGTGTTAAGAGTTAAAACGTAGTCGTATGATACAAAACATTGTAAAACAATGGATAGCGTTAGTATATATTTAATTGTTATAACTAAAGTTCACCTGCAAGGATGTCAAAGACGAGTAGCTGTAAATAATAGTGTAGGCAGTATTTAAATCACTCAGATATGATCTGAAATTTGTTATATACCTAATATAAATAGTGTATAATTAATATTTTTATGTTAGTCAGGCACACGGTATCAAATCGAATAAAAAATACTCTCTGATAAATGTATATGCAGGCTGTTGTTTTGCGAGTCAAAACTTTCAACACCAGTCACCTACTCGAAGCTTACGAGCTACGGCGTAGTATTTTACAGATACCTACGCGCAAGCTACGCTCGTATTTAAAGAAAATATATTTTTTAGAATAAGTTTAACTCATATTATTATCCCTGAGTTGCTCATCGCTGACCAAAACAACATCCTGTATAGTGCGTGTTTAGTTATAAATATTGTCACAAATAAGTTAAGCGCCCTTTACTGCTAAGATAGTTGCTTAACTTTGATGAAGAAAAATCATTGATTTTTTTAAGCACAGTTTTCTCTCCATATAAAATAAGTTTTGTGTTCTAAAACGAACGCAAAATTTACATTAATATGCCTTTCTTTGAAACGGATTATTAATCTTACATATGTCTTATTTTTCTATCCCTATCTTTGAAAACAACGAAAATCTGAAATCGTTCCTAACAAAACCACTCTCTTAATCAATGAATGAACCAAGATAATAATTTAGTACAACATCGCAAATAACAGGTGCACTATTCCACACAGCTAAGAACATAAGAATAATTTCTGGTAGAATCTAAAACGCAAGGAATACATTGCTAATGAATTGTGATGAGCTTTTAATCTTTATTGTATTTTTTTAGCTGGAACTAAATATAATAATAATATAAGCTATGTTTACTCTTTTATATCTCTTAATGCCATCGATTGAAACGAAACTGTGGTATTAACTATGTATACTCTAGGTAAAATCTAGGTAAAATTAACAACAGCTACCAGCCATTTGTTTTACTATAATACCTACATTAAAAATGTTGATCTCTGAAATTATAAAATAATATTAGAATTTAAATTAAAGTATAGGTGTCTACTGTAATCAAATGTTATACAATCTAAGCCAATCCTTTATTAATCTTGTAAAGAATAAAGTCTGAGAAAAGATGTAACTACATAATAATACATAATGTATACATGATGATTTACTGAAAGAAAGTATACCTTTAATTCCGATAACCGTACATACATAATGCTTTAATTGAATCTATATCAAATGTATAAATAGCCTATTTAACGTGAAAGCTCCAATTATGAATAACATTTAGGTTGGCGGACATTTTTGAAGTAGATATATTCCGATTATTATAATAGAGTTCAGGTATCATGTAAAATACTTTAAAAAAATTGAAAATTCTTTAATGCTTTGAATCATCGGCGTAGTCTGAAGCAATTTTTTTGACAATTCGCGTAGAAAATTCAAATTTTCTGATTTTCTTCTTCATTAAAATATCCTTTGTAATTACATAAGTACGCTATATCTTTAATAAATCATGAAACATATTTGTAATTTATTAAGCTACATAAAAAAATCTACTCAATCAATAAACATCAATTTTGTCTACGCGAAATGTAAAAGAAAATGCTTTAGACTACGGCCGTTAGTAAAAATGACTACAATTGTTATGTCCATTATTAGTGCATTTCCTTCTTATTTACCGGGTAAAGGGTAAAGAAGACTAATAAAGGTTTGGCTATTACCTATTTAACCATTTAAAGATCTTGATGTCTATAATCTTTTAATTAAATCTCGATGTTATGATTAAATGTTAAGTGTTACAATTATCTGAATGTTGTGCTCAATGTGATTGAAGATTTGAATTTTAGTATTGTATTTGAATTAAATTATCTAATTGTTGTGACTTGTGACATTTTATTTATAACCAACCTTATACCCAAATAAAATACTAAGCATTATGTATTGGAAAGTAGTATTGATACAATTTTAAGATTACATTCGTTTAAGTATTAATGATAGAAAAAAATATACGGTTTATTCTTATTATTTAAAGATATCAAAAGTAAATTCTTCACTCTTACACCATGCGTACTTCCTGTGAATTCGTTATAACAAATAACATTAAAAAATCAGAAAAGTCAGGAACACATTATTTTATTAATAATAAAAGGCCCGGGCGAACAAAGGGGACAGAGATGGTAGACGCTGCGAAAGCAGCTTAGTTGCCTTGCCAATAAGCCGGAAAAGTGCACGTCTGTTATTGGAAATTAATTTATTAGACATTGCTTGCAAGGTAACCGCATATTTTATTCACTAGAATAAATAGTGTAAAATAATGTACAGATTAAATTAACATTAAAAAAAATACGCATCATAGGTGTATTGTAACTAATAAAGGACTTCAGGTATACAGTTTATATAAGTAAAAACTTTTGGTACTCCTGACTGAAGACTGAAGATCAACCTTTTATTGTTTTGCAAACACCTGTAAGTAAGTACAACATACTTACGGCCATTCCCTATATCCATTCTTTCTGTGGTTATGCCCTACTAGTGATAGAAATGGTTATCTACCTACCTTTAGATTTGTTGTCCCTATAAAACTTTTGGCAGTACGAAATCCTATCTCTGGTTGAGGATATTCTATCTCTGGTCGAGGATAGCTATCTACCTTTGACTATAGTTTGCATATAGGGAACGGCCGTTAAATGGTAAAGTTAATAGGCATGCGCCCGAATAGCGTAGCACAGGGTTCGATTCCTCAGTTGCTTTTTACAAGTGCAATTATAATACGAAGTTTGTAAAATAAAACACTAAAAAAAAATATAGCTAAATAATTATTATATTTACGGTTGGGTTCACAATGTCCATAATAAGTAAGTAACTCTCCATTACTTAAACAATATGAAATTAGTTTATTATTTGAAAATTCTTTAGTTAGTGCATTTGTCGATGGTGAGACAAACCCAAAAAGGTAAAGGCAGGTAAAAACAAAACATTAAAAAAAGCGCCAGAAGGATTTAATACCATTTATAAACATATTAAAGGGTTTCAATTAAATCATCGTTATGTCTCTGTCATCATCAAACTTGGTCATCAAAGCAATAAAAGATCGCAATACAAGTGGCTGAATTCTGGGCTGCTACTTTGTAATTTCTCCATTATAATTCCTCCATAGGGGTTTCCATCGACACGCTAAGAAGAAGAAGAAGAAAGCAATAAATAGAGACAGACCGATGATTTAATTCAGAACTAAGCATAGGCAGAACTAAGGATAACCTGACTTGCACAAGTTGGTCTTACAGTAATGTCAGTAACTGGGGCCCTATTTTCGAATCACTCGCTTCAATATTACGAGTGATATTCGTTCGAAAATAGTTGAAAATACAACTTAAATCACGCTAAATATAGAGAAAAATAGTACGAGTAACATAAATTGAGTTGCTTTTTAAATCACAACAAATACTCAGACTTTACTGCGTTACATTCGAAAATTGAACATTAAGCAATCCATATGCCATATTGACGTGAGTGATTCCAAAATAGGGCCCCTGGTTGATGCTACCCTTACTCTCGGTCTCCCTTCAATGTGCATCTGGATTGGGGGCCCATTTTTTTAACCCTTGTGAAATGAAATAAAACTCTAAGGGTAATTTAGTTAAAAATAGTAAAAACTTAAAGCATAGGGCCAAAAATTTCTTAAACATAAATTACAACTTTTATAGATAAATAACTTGGGCCCTCAATCCAGATGGTGGCATTGCCTAATCTCAGTAAGTATT
Organism: Pyrausta aurata; assembly: GCA_963584085.1. Lineage (NCBI taxonomy): Eukaryota > Metazoa > Arthropoda > Insecta > Lepidoptera > Crambidae > Pyrausta > Pyrausta aurata. Next base: position 2,838,984 of record OY757264.1, read on the forward strand.
ATCTCTGGTTTAATATTTTTTATTGAAGGATTTAGTTAAGAATTTCTTACATATTTTAAGAAATTCCCAAATCTGTAGAACATGACGTTATAGATTTATGGCGGTATATCTAGGGCCCTCACTCCGTTATTGTCTGAAGCCTAAAACATGAATTTATCTGAAAAAAAAATTACGACTATTAGAAATGTTACTTAAATACACTAGGTGAATTTCTTAAAAAGAAATAATGACTCAAAAGTTAATTGTTAAGAAGTACATGAAGGTCGTAACGTCTGAACTGAGAGCCCAATATTTTTGGCTTTATTGACTAAGCACAGCGTCATAGATTTACGCAAATTTGATGAGAATTTTAACATTTTCTTAATTAAATTATAACATAACGCCCGTTCTTCTAAATTCCATATTTCAAGAGAAAAATAACTTTCAACTTTCTTTAAGAGAACAAATTGTAGGGTGACCATTACTTTATCATAGTATTTAGGGACCGTCTATTAATTCCTTGAAAGTAACTTAACTAGGAACCAACATAGTTCTAGCGATTAGACCACAAAAAAAAAGACATGCATGAATCATACTCAAATCAGGTTGTTTCAGGTGTCAAGCCAATGCGAGCTGAGTACCATACCTATCGATTTAACCCCCATGTATTCTACAATTATTTGAAGTTTTCGAGATAATGTATTCTTTCGATATTTTTCATGATACACCTAGATGATGGCTTTAAAATTATTTTAAATTTAGTCAGAAGCTATGAAGTACACATTGATGTGAAGTAAATATTTTTTTAATAATTGTACCGATCGTGAAATATTTTTTAGAATGATTTTATTTCATTTGCGTATTTCGACGCCTCTGGTGCTATAGAAGACTGCGCTTTACAAAATAAATATACACTTACACTATGATAAACTATGGTCACCCTACAATTTATTCCCTTACAGAAAGTTAAAAGTTATTTTTCTCTTAAAATATGGCATTTAGAAGAATGGACGATATGTTACAATTTAATTAAGAAAATGTTAAAATTCTCATCAAATTTGCGTAAATCTATGACGCTGTGCCTAGTCAATAAAGCCAAAAATATTGGGCTCTCAGTTCAGACGTTACGACCTTCATGTACTTCTTAACAATTAACTTTTGAGTCATTATTTCTTTTTAAGAAATTCACCGAGTGTATTTAAGTAACATTTCTAATAGTCGTAATTTTTATTTTTCAGATAAATTCATGTTTTAGGCTTCAGACAATAACGGAGTGAGGGCCCTAGATATACCGCCATAAATCTATAACGTCATGTTCTACAGATTTGGGAATTTCTTAAAATATGTAAGAAATTCTTAACTAAATCCTTCAATAAAAAATATTAAACCAGAGATAATACTTACTGAGATTAGGCTATGCCACCATCTGGATTGAGGGCCCAAGTTATTTATCCATAAAAGTTGTAATTTATGTTTAAGAAATTTTTGGCCCTATGCTTTAAGTTTTTACTATTTTTAACTAAATTACCCTTAGAGTTTTATTTCATTTCACAAGGGTTAAAAAAATGGGCCCCCAATCCAGATGCACATCTCCCTTCAATGTCAAGGGCAGTAGGGCGTAGTGTATCAATATCAGTAACAATGAATAAAGATAACATCGCGCTGTATTAGTAAGCTACGAGTATAGGTAAGTACGGACAACAGCACGTCAAGGTTAACACTGCAGTATCTTATGCAGTTGTAATAAGGGCTAGTTTGCAACAAAAGTGGGTAACCTGATGTTCTGTCGACTGCACATACCAATCAGAATTTGATTTCTTTATCCTAATTACCAATCAAATCGTGTTAATAGTAAGTTCAAGTATCCTTATTTGGTTTTGAAGTCTATGCAAGTACTACTCATTGAGGTTAAAACACATAAAGGATTTATTTTGCTTTAATTTTATTGGACTTAAATGCATAACGTTTCGAATGCAGCACCAGCTTGTAAACAGCACCCGTGGTCACAGGCAGTGCGCGAAATCAATCCGTACACCTTAATTAAGTATCCTTCATTAAATGTTAGCCAATTTAAACGAATAAAGCAATAAAAGTCCATGATTTGATTAAATAGTGAAAGGTTTCCGGTCTCCCCTGCTGACTTCCCGTATGAACACACCGTGACCACGGCTTCCATTCATATGTTTGGATACCAATATTGACAATATGATGGCCTTTGTGATGTGCATGTGCAATATTATGGACTATTGGCATTACACAAGCATGTTTACAGATTTAAAAAGGTTTGATAGTTCTACTATACGTAAGCCCCTACGACTAGTATTATATTATCTGTGCCCTACGTATGTTGTTCACTTATTCGTTACTGCCCTTATGAGACGACTTAGATTACCATAGCTGGGCATTAACTCGTTAATCCGTTAATCGTTAATTAACGAAGTTAACATTTTGATTAACGGATTAACTTTTAAGTTAACTTTTAAAAATGTTAACGGACACGTTAACTTCCGTTAATATGCAGCTAAGTCCGTTAATCGTTAATCCAATGCCTATTGTTTACCGCACGGCACCGCGGCGTGACGCAAAAAACAGGTGCAGACAAGTTTGATAATTCTGTAACACAGTCTATTGAAAAAGCTCCAACTCTCTAACGAGTACAGCGAAAAGTCTCGTTCAAATGTGGCTGGACATGAAATCAAAAGACTCGTTCAACGATACTGCATTTCTCGGGGAACAGATATTCATAAATGTATTCATTAAATACAATACCGCTATACCCTCAAGTACTGCAATTGAACGGCTGTTTTCCACGGGTGAAAACATTTTAACATCAAAACGATCGCTTTTAGTTTGTAATTTTTATAAATTTTGATACAGTATTTTGAAATTATAAAAAAAAATATTATTAAAGGGGTATTTGTCACCGGTACTCAAAAACCTTCAGAAGCTTTTTAATTCCGTACTGCTAGAGGGCATCACACCTGAGGCATGGAACAGGAGTGTGGTGGTATTGTTCTTAAAAAAAGGAGACAAAACCTTATTGAAGAACTATAGAATATAAATATACTATATATATATCTTACTCCTGAGCCATGTCTACAAGCTGCTCTCAAGGGTCATCACGAATCGTCTCGCACGTAGGTTTGATGACTTCCAGCCTCCCGAACAAGCTGGATTCTGGAAAGGGTATAGTACCATAGACCACATCCATACGCTTATGCAAATTATACAGAAGTCAGAGGAGTATAATATGCCTCTATGCTTAGCGTTCGTGGACTATGACCTTTGATTCGATCGAAACTTGGGCGGTGCTTCTGTCTCTTCAGCGGTGCCACATAGACTATAGGTATATAGAGGTGTTAAAGTGTCTGTTATGACAACGCCACCATGTCGGTCCGAGTACAGGAACAGAATACGAGGGCGATTCCACTGCGAAGAGGTGTAAGACAGGGAGACGTTATATCTCCGAAACTGTTCACAGCGGCACTAGAAGACGCCTTCAAGCTCCTGGAACGGGAAGGATTCGGCATCAATGTCAATGGCGAATACATCACACACCTCCGGTTTGCCGATGAGAACATATTAAAGTCACTATGTTCGTTGTGGCATGGATGATCTGGGCACTATGCTCGAAGACCTTGATTGAGTAACGCAACAAGTGGGTCTTAAAATGAATATGGAAAAGAAGAAAATTTTGTCGAACTCCCGTGTTGTACCCAATGCGGTATCTGTTGGGAACTCAATTCTCGAAGTTGTTGACGAGTACGTCTACCTGGGACAAGTAATCCAGGTAGGTAGGTCCAACTTTGAGAAAGAGGTCAATCGAAGAATCCAACTCGGCTGGGCAGCGTTCGGGAAACTGCGCAAGAGCGTCTTCTCGTCTCAATTACCTCAGTGTCTGAAGACAAAAGTCTTCAACCAGCCTCTAACTATGGGCCTCATAAAGAAGCTCAAAATCACACAACGAGCGATGGAGAGGGCTATGCTCGGTGTTTCTCTACGAGATCGAATCAGAAACGAGGAGATACGTAGAACTAAGGTAACGGATGTAGCCCTGCGAATCAGTAAGCTCAAGTGGCAGTGGGCAGGGCACATAGCGCGTAGAACTGATGGCCGTTGGAGCAGATAAGTCCTAGATTGGAGACCCTTCGACCAAAGGCGCAGCGTAGGACGTCCACCGACAAGATGGACAGACGACCTTGTAAAGATCGCAGGATCGCACTGGATGCAGACCGCTCACAACCGGTCGTTGTGGAAAGCCATGGGGGAGGCCTATGTTCAGCAGTGGACGTCCTTCGGCTGATGATGATGATAATGATGATAAAGAATTATCAATCAATGTCAAAAAGCTGTCAAATTACTTAGCAGAAAATCACTCACTACTGTAGCACGATAGAGTCACTACAGCAGCCGCTGTCAGAATAGCGAGCTGTATCAAAGCACTATAGTTGTACAAGTGATGCACAACTCAGTGAAGACTCAATTAGCGGAATTGGCACCCAGATGAGAACTTCAACATGTCAATTGCATGAAGGAAAATATGCACGAAATGCCCGACGATTAAATTACACATTTGAATTACACAAGTTTCGTTTTGTCCCTAACCTGTTTACTCCCAGAACCTAAACCAACAGGTTTTATAAGTTCACTAACGCAACGATAAAAAAATGAAATTTTACACATATTAACGGATTAACGATTAACGTTAACTTGCGTTAATTCTTCCGGAATGTAACGCTTTAACGTTTAACGAAGCTAACTTTTTTTGTAACGGATTAACGATTAACGAAGTTAACTATTTGATTAACGGTGCCCAGCTATGTAGATTACAATAACTTGTGTGTGAAAGGATCAGTCCAAATAAGAGGAACATGCATTATTAATCAAGGCGATTGCTGTCACTGATTACGTACATATGAAGTTCGCGCCTTAGGATGGACATGTGTCAGCTAAGAAGACAACCGAGGCGTGAGTGAGAATCATAGAATTATTATCCCTTGGAATATTAATTTTATGGTGAGAATACAGCTCAAGCAGGGGACCTATTTTTAAATCACTTGCGTCAATATTACGAGTGTTTTTCGTTAGAAAATTAATTAAAATACTTAACTGCACATGCTTATGAATAAGATAGATGGGAGTTAACGAAAATAAGACATATTTTTTTATATCACGTTTTTTCAAATCCTTCCCGTGTAGATTACAACTTACAACCGATTTTCATTCCAAATTTGACTTCAATCAATGAATAGCACACGCCATATTGATGCGAGTGATTCAAAAATAGGGACTCAGGGCACCTATTTTTGAATCACTCGCGTCATGATGGCGTGTGATATTCAATGTTTAAAGTCGAATTTTGGAATGAAAACCAGTTGTAATCTACATATAAAGGATTTGAAAAATCATTGCTCAATTTTGTGAGTACTCACGTCTAGATTTTGAGTGATTTCCGTTGATTTTTTATGTGTTTTCGAACAAAAATCACACGCCATATCCAAGCGAGTGATTCAAAATTAGGGACCCAGGTCGGAGCGCCGCCCGGCCGTTGCCATGGCCACCGCCTGCATCCCAGCCGATATTAAAAGCGGACTAGATATACAAAACAACCTACCTGTCGTTTCTGTAAGCGGTGCGTGAGTTTATTAAGTTTTTAGCTCCGGTCCCGCTCTTTGAACTTTGGCGACAAAAGAGCGTCATGTTGGAGTAGTGCAGTATTTGTGACGGGGATGTAACTCTTTTTTTTTTTCATTTACAAAATGCCGTATGACAAGTTCTAGATTGGAGAGTTGGAGACCCTTCGACCAAAGACGCAGTGTAGGGCGTCCGCCGACAAGATGGACGGTTTGTTTTGTTTTTAATACTCTTTGTTTTATTTTCATTTAAACGTTATTGCACTGTGAATTGTACAATTGGCGGACTTTATGCCTTAGGGCATTTTCTACTAGTCTAGCTTGGGAATGCAGAAAATTAAATCTGTGGCGAAACGTTTGCAATACTGAGCGTCACACACTTTTTTTTGTCCCTTCGCGCTATCTGTATTTTCTGTATAGACCTATGGTTGACATAAAGTTTTTTAAATAAAATAAAAATGGACAGACGATCTTGTAAAGATCGCAGGATCACACTGGATGCAGACCGCTCACAACCAGTACCTGTGGAAAACCGTGGGGGCGGCCATTGTCCATCAGTGGACGTCCTTTGGCTGATAATGATGATGGTGATGTATGCTAGGTTAGGTAATAACATATAATTAGCCTTTGTGGCTTTGGCAGACCACGACATTTCCGCTATCAGCGCAAAATCAGCGCGAGGCCGCGAAGGGGCGTATTGCTATTCAACTTAATCCATAAAATTTCCAGGCAGTTCAATACCCACTCATTGTAGGTAAACGAATATCTATACTCTATACTAATATTATAAAGCTGAAGAGTTTGTTTGTTTGTTTGTTTGTTTGAACGCGCTAATCTCCGAAACTACTGGTTCGAATTGAATAATTCTTTTTGTGTTGGATAGTCCAGTTATCGAGGAAGGCTATAGGCTATATAACATCACGCTACGACCAATAGGAGCAAAGATATAGTGGTAAATGTGTAAAAAACGGGAGAAAGAAGTCACGATTCCACGCGGACGAAGTCGCGGGCAAAAGCTAGTTATCAATATAATAATATTTGACTAATTCTACAATGGTATGAAAATTAATGTTTATGTTGTTATATCATAATAATGTTATTAATATTATTGTGAAATTGCAATTGTAGTTCAGCGAGAAAGGAAAACTCAAGTTTTTGCACAAAATGACAGTTAATTTACAGTACAAAGAACAACTAAAACGATTACAAAGAGAAACGGCACGATTACATGCAAACAGAGTACTTAAAAGCAGAAGATATTAAATAATTTAATTCCTTGTAAAGATTATCGATCGATTTTTTTCCACAGATAGTAATAATTGTCAAAATAAAAAAAGTTGACAGAGAGCCCAAAAGGAACAAAATACACTGACAATGTAAAATAATAATAAAAAGTGTCATCTCGGTATTATGGCGGGCAGCCGAATATTTTAATTGATTGAATTAAAATTATAAAAATCGTATATTTTTTATATCAACGATCATTACATTAATTATACAAATATTTTTCAATGTATAAAGAAAAAATGTTTATTATTTTAATTATAATGTGATTCAATTATCTTTGACCCAAGCTTTGACTGCATGACTTGAATCTATGCCATGCCAATTAAAACTGAATTACTTTCTACCCTAGGGATGAAAAAGCTATTTTCCACCTGGCTATTTTCACAGGAAAGTTATATTTTCCGAACAGGAGAGATGAAATAGTTGATTGTTATAGAAGGGGAGAAAGCGACCCACATCACTCGAGTTAAACATAATATTTTCTTATCAATTTCTATTACTATTACATTTTTTTTAATACTAACGATCATGATAAACATGCTTTTAATAGCTAAGCAAAAACTTTTATTTTAATAACATGATGTGACTTTATTGTCTTTGACCCAAGCTTTGACTGCATGCCTTGACCTCTATGCCACTCCAATTAAAACTAAATTACTTTCTACCCAAGGGATAGAAAATCTATTTTCCACCCGGCTATCTACACAGGAAAGTGCTATTTTCCGAACAGGTGAGATGAAAAAGTGTTTTTCGTCTGTAGGCGGTATCAGGTAGGCGTTTAGAACGCATGACATTCGTATTTTTTCCAGGTACCCAGTTTGAATTTCCAGGAGACTGGATCCAGCCAGCCTTTTTCGCTTTAAGCTTTAACGGACATGTTGCAAATATTGGCGTCTCGCGCCTGACTGCCAGTTTATTTTCAGCTTTTGAAAGGGTGTTTGCCACATAAAATGTCTCGCCTATAGCAATAGAAGCAATGCAAACATGCTGAATTTTTTAGGTTTATTTTAAATGATAGCTATTTATATATTAAGTTTAGTTTATTTATTTATATATTAACTCGTCAAGGATGTGTAAACGAGACACAATAAAAAGTCCATTGTTATGCGACTCTCGGCATTCGTTTGATACCTGACTGATTAAGACCCTGTAAGTTAGTTCCACAGTTGGTGTAGTTGGCCGCGTAGGTATTGTTGAAACCTATTATTATCAATAGTATTTCACGAAGGCTTTACGGGGAGGCGGGTGGCGACACTTCATAATAATATTAAAAATCTGCGAGGGGTGAGTTTGCCGATTGTTGTAACGGAAGTGTTTTAAACTTGTAAAACTGATACTTGCCATAGGAAAATGGCGTTATGCCTGTGCTATAAATACGCACGTCCAGGGGCTCTATTTTTTAATCAATCGCGTCAAGATGGCGAGTGATTTTCGTTCGAATATGAATTAAAAGTCAAAAGAAATGACTCGTTTTCGAACGAAAATCACTCGTAATATTGACGCGAGTGATTCAAAAATAGGGCCCTAGCAGCTCTATTTTTGAATCACTCGCTCGGATATGGCGTGTGATTATTGTTCGAAAACGAATAAAAATCAACGAAAACCACGTGAAATATAGACGTGAGTACTCACAAAATTGAGCAATGATTTTTCAAATTCTTCTTGTAAAGATTACAACTGGTTTTCATTCCAAAATTCGACTTTAGTCAATGAATACCACACGCCATCTTGAGACGAGTGATTCAAAAATAAGGCCCCAGGGCCCCTTTATGGCGTGTGATTTTCGTTCGAAAACACATTAAAAAACATCGGAAATCACTCAAAATCTAGACGTAAGTACTCACAAAATTGAGCAATGATTTTTTTTAATCAAAAAAAGGAGGAGCTCTATTTTTGTATTACTCGCTTCAAGATGGCGTGTGATATTCAATGATTAAAGTCGAATTTTGGAGTGATAATAATAATAGTCCCCCTAGCCGATTTCGACTACGGTGGCCAGTCACAAGGAACAACCGACTGCGCGGGACATATTATAGTGCACAAGTGTGTGCGCAAACACAGGTGCACTCTCTATTCCTTTCACTCTCATAGCCCGATGGGACAGCAATCTGACACGACCGGAGAGAGATCTGAGGCCTTACTCTGCAATACAAGATTGTGTTTCCCAATCTAGCCGTCCTTGTCGCTCCTACTAGGATGGCCTTGCGAGGGAAAGAGATGGCGATATTCAAAAATCTTGGCAAAGTCTCAAGAGTACGGCCCCAGGCGCAGGACCAACGGCTTTACGTGCTTTCCGAGGCACGGGGGTGAAACACCGCCAACTTCCAAACTCCGGGCTTCCCTGAGAATTTCTAAACAGAAAACTCAGGTACATATTTTTTTGGCCCGACCCGGGAATCGAACCCAGGACCTCTGGCGCAGCCGTCGCTTTAAAATGCGACCCTCTAACCGCTGCGCCACCGAGGCAGTTTGGAATGATAGCCAGTTGTAATCTACACAAAAAGGATTTGAAAAATCTCACGTCTATATTTCGAGTGGTTGTCGTTGATTTTTTATTCGTTTTCGAACGAAAGTTATACGCCATATATCCAAACGAGTGATCCAAAAATAGGTCTACAGAGCTTTCTCTCGACCTTGACATAGTAGACACCTGAGTAGATACCTAATCTTCACTAAATATCGTCTGTGTTTACTCAATAACTCATTATAGGGAGACGGTATGAAATATTCACAAGAAAAACAAAATTACGCTCGACAAAAAAATACCAACATTTGAGATAAAGACCAATGTATCATACGTGATTGAAAGTGCACTTAAAACACTATAACGTAAAATGTAATTAGATACTAGCTAAGTTATTCTTTTGCGAATCTACAGGTAAAAGAGTGAGTAATTTGTTCTCATAAAATTTTCTTGTAAGCACAATAGATTTCTGTATCACAAAGAGTGCTTCTTTGTTGTCAACAAGTTCATATTACTACGTCCTTTCTCGACTTTAGCATTAAAGTAATATTGAATATTAACTGAAGGTTTTCAGCTACGAATAGCTCATACGTTATTATTCAATTGAGCCAGAATATAATATGGATAAATTGTAAAGACCGTTACACTGCTCACTGAATTCATCTCATGATTTAAGCTTCATTTAATCTTAATAAATTTAGCTAGATTCTAAGGTTTTATGTAACACACCCAATAAATGCTTTATTTGGATTATTTATACGCTGCCATTCTAGTGCTTTTGAAACTTGGGATATATTATATTTGAGTCAAAATCGGTGAGTTAAAATTAGAATAATAAATATTTTTATTTGCGATTGCTTCTTAGCACTTTGGAGACATTAAAATTTAATGTATTACTACTTATTTAATAAGTACTAATACATTAAACTTTAATGTATTACTACTTATTTAGTAATACTTATTTATTATACTTATTTAATAAGTCTTTATAATTACCTAATGTTTTGACTTGATTCATATGTCTTACTATTGCTATTGGTATAAAAATACTAACGGATAATATAGATTAACTAAAACTAGCAATTTAACTAAATCGATAACTTTGTTGATCTCCAATAAAAAGGCGAGGCTGTTGCAATAGACTGCGTTTTATGATGTTGCTCGATACGGAAATTGATATGTTCGATACTTCTCAGATGAGATCACGGTAAGAGACGTTTCAATAAGCCTTCAGTATCTTAATATTTTCATAAAAGTATAAACTGACAGTTCAGGATAGTAGGATTTACCTTTAAAATAAACATATGCGCCAGACAACACGCTAATGGTTTTTCTTCCTAGTGCTATAAATACCAGACAACGATTATGACGGGTTCGTAACACATTATGAGGTAGGTAGGTACAAATGTTCGTGTTCATCACGGATTCAAACCCGCGACCGCTGGCATAGTGGTCAGGGCCCCTATTTTTGATTCACTCGCTTGGATATGGCAGGTGATTTTCGTTCGAAAACACATTACAAATCAACGGAAATCACTCAAAATTTAGACGTGAGTACTCACAAAATTGAGCTATGATTTTTCAAATCCTTTTTGTGTAGATTACAACTGGTTTTCAACCCAAAATTCGACTTTAATCATTGAATATCACTTGTCATCTTGACGCGAGTGATTCAAAAATAGGATAGGGGCCCTGGAGCGCTAACCACTAAAGTCGACCAACCAAACATTTGTTCTCTTCTACGCGATCCAAACATAGCCATATTGTTTTCATTTAATGTACCCTAGGTGGGTATACTTTCATAAAATACCTTATTTACCGTTTTACACCGTATTTTGATGTTACTGTTGCTTAGGTATATATTTGTGCTCCAACATAGTGATCCAACCAACTGGCCAACTGACACTAACCGCCTTCCAGACGTCATAGACTTTTTCATCATGAGGGGTTTATCGAGACTATCTCATCAAATACAAACATGCTTAGACTCCAACACCAATCATGTTCCGGTGATCCTGACTATTGGCACTACTGTTCTAAATATGGAAGGTAACGGTAAACTCTACAACAAACGCACTGACTGGAACTCATTTAGGGAACTCGTACAGGAAAAATTAGACCTAAAAGTGGCACTGAAAACAGAGACGGATATTGACAGTGCGGTAAGGAAACTAACCTCAGCACTACAGGAATGCTGCTGGATGTCTACGCCAGAAGATATTGACCGTCCCCCTCAGAGTAAAACATATTCAGACTCTATACGGCAAAAAATACTCGAAAAAAGGAGATTACGTCGTGTATGGCATACTAGTCGACATTCAAACGATAAAAAAGAACTTAATAAAGCCATACGCGAACTCAAAATTCTTATTAAAGAAGCAAACAATACTGCCCTGAATACATACTTGGAAGGAGTGACAGCTACAAAACAGACTAATTATTCACTCTGGAAAACCTGTAAAAACTTTAATCGTCCACTCCAACAAAAACCACCCTTGCGTAAGCACGATTCCCAGTGGATTAGAACCGCTCAAGACAAAGCTGAGGCCTTTGCAGAGCATCTGAGTCAGGTATTTAAGCCAAACGATGCGGCATCCAATATGGATGAAACATATATCGACTCAACCCTCAACCAAGACCTTCAATTGGATATACCTCTGAAACTGGTGACGCCCAAGGAAGTTTGGAGGAACATAAAGACACTCAAGAAGAACAAAGCACCAGGATATGACATGATCGACACAAAAATTCTTGAGGAATCACCACGTAAAGTCATAGTGTACCTAACAATGCTATTCAATGCAGTCATGAGAGTGGGATATTTCCCGGATCTGTGGAAAGTATCAAATGTGATAATGCTTCAAAAGCCTGGAAAACCCATTCATGAGATCACATCATATAGACCAATAAGCTTACTACCGATACTGTCAAAACTTTTAGAGAAGTCGCTGCTCCATAGAATGCTTAACGCCATCGAAGAAAAGTCGATCATTCCGGAACATCAATTTGGGTTCAGGCAAGAACACACAACGGTGGAGCAAGTGCACAGAGTCTGCAGAGTGATTAGAAAATCTATGGAACAAAAGGAATATTGTTCGGCAGTTTTCCTGGATGTACAGCAGGCTTTTGACAAAGTTTGGCACAAAGGCTTGTTGTATAAAATTAAATCTACCCTGCCACACACGTTCTTTAATGTCCTGAAGTCGTACTTGAGTGATAGATTGTTTCGGGTCAGGGAGAGTGACTGTACATCAAGATTCCATGAGATATCTGCAGGTGTACCACAGGGCTCTGTTCTGGGACCGATCCTGTACACGTTATATACGTACGATCTGCCACAAAATGCGGATGTTACTATAGCAACCTTCGCCGACGATACAGCGGTACTTTCCTCGAACAAATGTCCGCTTCAAGCCTCTATAGTCCTACAAAACAGCCTGAATGAAATTGAAAAATGGCTAGCCAAGTGGAGGATTGCAGTGAGTGTATCCAAGTCGGTGCATGTAACCTTCACACTGAGAAAGGATGACTGCGCACCAGTTACCCTAAATGGCGTTCAACTGCCTCACCAAACCACAGTGAAATACCTAGGTATGCACCTGGACCGTAGACTTACCTGGAAGAAACACGTACAAACAAAACGAGACGAAATAAACCTAAAATACAAGGGCCTTTACTGGTTGCTTGGGCGAAATTCTAAATTGTCCATGGACAATAAGCTGCTTATATACAAAACGATTCTAAAGCCCATCTGGTGCTATGGCATACAACTATGGGGCTCAGCTAGTGCCTCCAATGTTATGGTCATCCAACGTGTTCAAAATTACATTCTGAAGCAAATATCAAATGCACCCTGGTTCATTAAAATAGCAGAGGTACATGAAATTCTAAACATGCCCATGGTTAAATTCGAAATAGAAACTCATGGATCCAACTATAGAAAACGACTAGAGAGGCACCCAAACCATCTGGCGGGGCAACTCACTATCCCGGAAACCATACGCCGGCTCAAGAAACGCCGGGATATATTTGACACAAATTGATGCCTGGAAGAGGATTTAATATCGATAAGGGGCTGGCTCCACTGGGAGCAGTACTCTTCACCACAAAACGCACGCAACAAATCTGCTTATAGTCAGTCGGACTGATCGCAAATGAAACCCAAAAAAAAAAAAAAATATATTTGTGCTCATGCTTTTGTCAGTTAGATGCATGAGATGTTGCCTCAGGGTGAACACGAGCATTGTGTTGTGATGTGTGGGGGGATCTTGATGAATTAAATTACACAATACGTGTAGTAATTGTCGTCGCACATAACTAATAATTTACACGTATGTATTGAGTTAACGAACAATCTACTATTTAAAAATAAGTCGGCTTTTCCTCCCTGACGCTATAACTCCAGAACTCTTCTTCTTCTTCTCAGTCGTATCTTCATTTCTGAAGGTCGTGCCCGTCTTGGTAAGCCTCAGTGGATGATCTTACGAGGTGTTTCCATGCCACTCTATCTTCAGCTTGTCTAAGAGCGGCAGTCACTGGGAGCCCCGTGACTCTATAACTCCAGAACGCACGAACCGATATACACGGTTTTGCATTCGTTGGAAAGGTCTCGGGCTCCGTAAGGTTTATAGCAAAGAAAATTCCCACAAAACGGGGTGGGGGCGAAAAGAAGTTCGCTGGGGCCGCTAGTGCTTGATATAATACAAATTAATCATGACCGAGCACTCAAACTAATGAAATACCAGCTTCAACTAATAAGCCTTCGTCACAGAATAGCTGGACTAAAACAAAGGAATTTAATAAATGCTCTCACTGCCCGTAATAGACATGAATGTTCAGTAGTTTAATGTATCTCTGATTTGTCTGACGTAATCCTCCCGCCCCGGGCAAAGCAGGTAAGGGGTGAACTCTAACGAATCAGAATAGCATTCAGTTTTCAAACGCAGCGGGTGTTCGCAGAATTCAGGGGTCCCATTTTTGAATCACTCGCTTCAAGATGTCGAGTGATTTTCGTTCGAAGATGAATTAAAAGTCAAAGGAAATAACTCGTTTACGAACGAAAATCACTCGCCATCTTGAAGCGAGTGATTCAAAAATAGGGTCATCCAGGTCTCATACGCATTCCTAGAATTTATGGGGTGGCAGCGGGCGGCCGGGGGAGCGCCTACTGCATGTCCCCGTTCCCGGAATATCTCTATCAAACAGCGCTTTGTAAATACAAACAGACGGCTCTCTCTGTAAAACTAAAATCCAATCACGCCCTGATATTAATTTCAATTATCGGTCTGCACCGCTTATGAAGCCTTTGTTTTGAAACTCGTAATGCCTGTATTACGTTTCAGCTCCTCCAGCTCTCAAATAAATCGATACGTCCGTCATTACGGGATTTCTTTGTTTTCAAATGAGTCCTGAAGCGATTCGGCGACGATCTTATATTGCCAATTAGAGACATCCTTTGTAATGCTCAGCGAGTGTTACGTTACACAATAACAACTATTTTTCTTGGTAATTCATTGGCACGTGTCTATTGTTACGAGTAATTTTTGTATAATATTTTTAAAGGTATTAATGACTGTGGGAGGATATTCATCCGCTTAGAGAATGCTATTTTGATCTTTTAAATTTTTTTCAAAGGTATTAATGACTGTAGGAAGATAATATTTATCCGCTCTTAAAATGTTATTTTGATCTTTTCAATTTTGACATAAATTTATGGAAAGAATTTAAGCTTAGGTTAAAGATTCTTTAATTCTCAATAAAAATATAATGTACGCGTGCACTTACTTGAGAACAGAAACAGACAAAAAGTTTTATTAACGTTTACATCGTTCGCGCACGTCAGATACGGGTAATGGAATAAATTTCCTGACTTTGGCAATTTTCCTATAAAAACCATTCTATCTGCGGCTAAATTATACGCACTTTGGTCTAATACCTCTCATACGTGCAGGCACGTTCAGATTTCTTTTCATTACTGTCAAGTTTATAGTATTCTGCAATCCAGCAATCTGTAAAATAGGGGGTCTATTATATAATCTACATGTTTCCGAGCTTCACAGATTTTCAGTGTAATACCAGCTTTTAATACCAGAAACTTATAGTTGAAACGTTTTCCATCGTATAAGTGGTCGTCTGCTTTTCTCCCGAACATATTTATTCAAAATTCAGCTTTATATTGAATCTCAAAAGTTGCAGAATCACCTGGCAAAAGGTCATAGGTGTCGCGAAAGTATTTGGCAAAGGACAGAAATTTCAATGAAGCTTTTCAAATAAACATGAATTCCTCGCGCGCTGCAGGCTGCGAGAATCCGATGTTACCCTAAACAAAGGGGAAGGGAGAGTGCTCGAGTTTTATTCTAATTATTTTATTTAAAAAACTTTATTGCACAAATAAAAGTTAAAAAAAAAGTAAAAGCTAAAAAAAATATTTCCCAGACATACCTTTAGGTCATGCAGAAATAATGTAATGGGTGCAGGAGAATTGGGTAATAATTCGACGACATCAGTATTGAAATGTAAGAAAATTTAATAAAATATAATTAGGTACTTATTGTTTTTATTAATTTACCAAATTTAATAGCTGTAAGGAATTTTGCCTCTAAGATACACTTTCCTCGTAGATACACTTTTGAGAAATCCCCGCTTTTGTTCCTGTAAGATACACTTTTTTTTAAACGTTAACAGTCTTTCCTCGTAGATACACATTTAGGTATAGTTGTGCAATAAATTATTAACTAATATATCGGCAATAATGTTGAATGAAGCCTCTAGTCCTACTCGTTATTGTAATGTGCATCAGTTGAAAACAGAAAAAAATGGCAATCTAAATCTATGGAACAATAGCGTTTTGAGTGCCCCAGAAATAAATGACTTTTTAAAAAGTACGTCAACGATTGGTGTCTTTATGCCTTTTATTATCTAGCACATTTTGTGCGCGGAAGTACGGCTGGTGAAATGATTGAGTTCTATTATATCTCAGCTTGGTCCGGGCCGGGCGGCGGTTGCCCGGCTGCCGGGCGATGTGTGCATCTTGCTGCAATCGATGTAGCTTACATGCACCGGTAATACTGTGCGCCTGTGTGCGTGCGTCGGTGAGCTTCGCCCGGGAAAATTTGCCGGTGTGCGTTCCAACTCACCTTTGTTAATGCAATAAATACCTTAATGATGGACCTCCGCGTTGCATTACAACTCGAAAGGATCCATTCGATATTCATTACGGACATACCGTCGCTTGCCTCTCTTAACTGATGTACCTATCTGTCATTTTTTTCGAAACTGAGATATCTACACCATCTTAATTAATTTTTCAAGACGAATTTATCTGTCTAATCAACTTATCTGTATGTTTTACCAGTTCTAAGATATCACAAAGGTTGGGGCAGGTGTATCTACCCTTTCTTGAATTTTAGAACTCACTAAAAGACATGTCACTAACTTAGTATTTTTAGAATTTGTTTCAGTTCTATTTAGTAGTTTTAAACCAACTTCTCTTTTTTCTGTAAAACGGTCAAACTCGTAATCGAATTACCACACGGACGAAGTTCGATTGACGCGAGAATCGCCACCCAGATGTTGATTATATTTGAATTTTAAACAATGAAGTTATAGAAAAAAACATTGTTTAAGCTTACTCGTCAAGTATGTGTAAACGAGACACAATAAAAATTCCATTGTTATGCGACTCTCGGCATTCGTTTGATACCTGACTGATTAAGTTACAAACTCCTGTTAAAAAATTACACTAAATTTTATATTTTTTGTTACAATTTGTTATTTTTTAAAACTATCAGTACTAATGGTGACGTGTTTGTAATTTTGTGACATGTAATTTGATTACAACTGATTATTTCTGTATCCAAAGTACAAATTGCCCGACGTAAGTTACAACAAATACCGTTCAAATCAAAAACAAAGTTCTCTCAAAGAGACGTATCTGCTTTGAATAATTATATTTAATACACGAACTACTCTATAAGATCAATATACAGGCAGATTTTAATTTTGCTCACGCTGATAAACGTTGAGCTGCCTCCATTTTAAGTAACCGTGAACCGAGTAAAGCTTGCCCAGTTTGCTTAATGTCAGTTACGTCATTTAGAGAAACAAGCGACGTAAGATTTCCCAAGCTGTAGCAACTTCGTGTAAGTAGACATTTGTAAAGAAAAACCTTGAAAAATATTCTTTAGAAAACGTATTTACGTCGCATTTTTACCAAGACGAGGAAAACTTATTGCTAAGTTATGGAACCACTTGAGTGTGAATAAATGAGATCATGCGTGAATAGCTTAAATACGAGTTGCAGACGACACGAACAGTTTGCGAAAAAATTGTTTCTTGTTCCCTCCGTAAGTAAATAAAATGTTTCTGTTTGTTAGATTTTTACGTGCTTAATGAAAGTCAGTAAGACTTGACTAAGTTTTATGTATGTGGGAGGTGTTTTTCTTTTGGTTAAAATATGTACTCACTGGAGCAGTAAAAGTT
This sequence comes from Pyrausta aurata, assembly GCA_963584085.1. Lineage (NCBI taxonomy): Eukaryota > Metazoa > Arthropoda > Insecta > Lepidoptera > Crambidae > Pyrausta > Pyrausta aurata. The sequence continues at coordinate 2,856,828 of OY757264.1, forward strand.
TTTCTTTGATTTAACTACTTAGTATCTGGTGAAATACAAAGACTTGCCTTTCTTCAGACAATTGAGCTGTATAAAAGTGGTTTGGTAACTCGATATGTCGCATGCTGTAACAATATTCCTCTAAGATTTGAGTGTCACTTGAACCGCTGAGCTTATATGTTACCCAAGCAATATTACTTTGCTTACCGTTAGCTAGGGGGTCTTCGTTATTGAATGAAAGATATCATTTCGTTGATATGCAAAATTAGGTCTTGGAATCCTGGATCTGACTACCTTCAGTATGTCCTATCGATTCGAAATTTGGTACCGTGCTACTTTTGATGTCAAAAAAAAAGATAATTTGTGTCACTATGCGAGCATGTGACGTAATTAGGTATGTTATTTCTGTAACACATTTTCTTTACTTTTTAGAATCACTTCTTCGATTAATGTATGTTTTTTTATTTATTTTTTATTTATTTATCAAAGAAACATACAGCTTTTTTATTACAGTTGAATAGGTTCTTAATATTGTAAATACATTAGCCAAAGCAGTTTCCAATGATGGAATTTTACATAGCGAAGATTTAGTACAAAAGTTTTATTACATGTTTTGAGTTACTTTAACTTAGTAGTAGTTTCTTCTTAGGATGATAAAAAAAAGCTATACATGAAATTAGAACTATACTAATATCAAACGCTCGGAGTCCGCTTGGATGATTTTCGAAAGAACCGGATAAAATCTGAGCACAAAAATCACAAGTAGGTAATATTGACGTGAGTGATTCAAAAACAGAGCTCCAAAACGATCTCATAAGCACTTCGCAGTTAGCAACCAGCGAGGTACTCTCAGCCGAATTATTTCGTCTACGACTCTCTACCTGTTGAGCTTGAGTCTATTCTGAAAGAGTTTTTCCATACTTTTGGCTATTGCGTTCACGCTCACTCACATTATCTATAAACTTGTGAAACAAGGACAGATGGAGTATAAATTAATGTATTGAAGTACAGAGTAAGGTTATCTGAGGCGCCCACGCTATAATCCGTTCTCGAGACGAATCGTTAAGCCTCTTGCGAGCAATATAATAATTGGCGTAATCTTTTATAAGACGCAAACAAGCTTATTATTCTTAAGTTCCTAAAGACGAAAATAAACTCATTATTACTTTACAGTGGATTTAAAATATGATGTTTTATTATTGATTGTGTCGTTCGTAAGTTTAAATTTACGACTAATCTGATAATCTAACATTAATGAATTAGTAATTTAAAACCTATTAAGTACCTAGCCTAATATAGTACCTAATTTATTTTATTTTATGGAACTCCAAATTTGGAACTCATCCACACAAAAATATTAAATCGATGCCATTGAAATGTAACCGTTTAAAACATTTGATTGAAAATCTACCACAAAAGCAGCTGCCTGCTGTAAACTCTCACTCTTTTTTCAGATATTTATATACTAACACTGTGTATAGATGTGCAGTCTCCGAGTATCCGAGAGTCAGTTAAACGAGCTCTCTGAGACGAATTAACTATTCATGTAGCAAGAGTCTATCAAATTCCATTAACGTTTGACGCTGTTATTTGAACCGTATAGCGTTGCGAAGGTGAAAACTTGTAAAAGTATACAAAATACAATTTTATTTTATGTGATACCTACATTGGTTGACGCACCTCTTCATATAGGTATTGGTGTCCAATATTTATTTATTTATTTAACCATCGAGAAGGAAAGACGCTTCGCGAAACGTCTTTTTACCGACTTCAAAAAAAGGAGGTACTTATTCAATTCGACCTGTATGTATGTGATATCGTTAGAGTTAGAAATAAATACAATAATTTAATAAATTAAACCGCTTTAAAAAAAACTGACAATAAAGCTTAAAATCACATATTCGTCATCTATTTAGAAGAAATAAATTCTTTTGAAGTCACACATCATGCACCGACTCCAAAAGAATTTTTTTCTTCTAAATAGAAGACGAATGCGTTATACTAAAAAATAAAAAATTAAGGTGCTCATTTTTTTTTCATCCGCTAAGAGCTAGCCCCTATGTCTGCGCAAAAAGTATATAATGTATTCTTTCATCAAACACACTCGCCGTTTAAGTTATATTGCTTTATCTTCCTCTATTGTGACTTTACTACACTATTAATTGCGGTATTCCAGCTCAGTTTGTACCCTCCATTGAAATGCAAAAGTACGTATGTGACATGAGTTTAAAAGTTGCAATCACAACGTATTGTTTTCATTTTCACCTACCGTGGGCGAGTTGCGTTACAAATAGTAGACGCTTGTTGGTACTTACATTACATTCTTCATCTGACAACAGGGTGCCAATTTTCGTGTAGGGGGCCGATTCTCACATGATCGAACTTATTTCTTGTGGTAATTCGATTACAAGTATCACTGTTTTACCTAAAAAATCAAGTAATATAGCCACGTAAAAAAAACAACCTCTTTTTCGATGAAAATACAATTTTTGCTATGAGGGTCACGATTTATACGCGTTTCGATTTATACTTGCGGTAGTTTTTTACGTGTGGTATATTACTTCATTTTTTTCTGCAAACTTGTGATTGAGTTTCCACACGAAAAAAGTTCGATTGACGTGAGAATCGAGGCCCAGATCTTTTTTTGCACAGCATATCTGCACATACCTGGGCAATTAACGAAACAGTTTTTTGATTGCAGATACCATGTGTTGGTATACGATGTGTCGATATGTTGGGATGCGTTGGGAAAATCTTGAAATATAATTCATGTTTTACTGATTGAAAAGATTTTTTGAATAAAATTAAAACGATTTCAAGTTACCAGATTCTGACAGTTGTGTTCTTTTGTTTTGTGAGGTAATAATTGTTTTTCACTTATATAAATATTCTATGATGAAGCAAAGATGCCTCGTCACTCTGCGATAATGAGTATCAGTATAAATCAGTTAGTTAGTTGAAGTTAAATTTAGAATTTATCGCTTCAATCAGTAAGTCATCGTAAGTAAACCTAGCAGCTAGATGGAAGTCAGTTATTTATGACTTTATAAAATTTTTGAATCTGATTAAACCTTTCGCGACCGAGTCAATACCTTTTGTGACATGTTTTGTGTATGTTGTTTTTTACCATTTTTAAATAAATGACAAATATGCTAACTTTGAACAAAATTATAGGGCTACTGAATAAATGGTGACTGCAGACGCTGCAACCAATTACCCACATTTCACTTCCATTTGTTTGCCAACTTTGGTTTAGCTGCAAATTTCTCGATCGATTGCTCAATTGCCACATGTAAACTAATTTTTTGATTCTTTTTAGCCTGAAATTAATGGAGATTTTTGCTTGCTATACAAAAACCTAGTTATGATTTAGATATATTATAAACAAGCTGCACTAAGCTTTTGAGCATATCTGCAAAAAGTCACGTTTATTTCAATTAAAGATTTCATTATTCTTACATGAATGTGAACAATTTTTAATTTTGATATAGAAAAAATATGTTCACAATATTCCTAAAAGTCCATCCCACTTTGTATGCTTCAAAATATGAGGCTGAAAAGTATAACAAGTGTAACGAGGTTAACTTCCGGCGAAGCGCACACTATCGCGTTAGCCGCCTGATTTTTGCGGACATCCGCCTCCTGTGAAATGATGGGGTAGAGTTGTTTTAGGCTTTTAAAATTAAAAAAAAACTATGATTTTTAGGGTCCCATATCTGCTTGCAGTCGTCCTTTAAACACAACTTTTACTAACACTAAAAGTCTTGTGTATTCAGAATCTATTAAAGCCCGAAAGACCTAACTATGTGTGCTAAAAATGCCAGGTTTAAGCCGTATCACTTGTTGCATTACTTTTTAGGGTTCCGTAGCCGAATGGCAAAAAACGGAACCCTTATAGTTTCGTCAAGTCTGTCTGTCTGTCTGTCTGTCTGTCCGTCCGTATGTCACAGCCACTTTATTCTGAAACTATAAGCATCACATAGATGAAACTTGGTAGGTAGGTGTATTTTGTTTACCGCTTTCCGATTCAGATACAAAAAGTAAGAAAAAAAATATTTAAGGGATATGGGATATGCTGTATGTATATGTATGGGATAAAACCTGGAAAATAAAAACATTCTAATATTTGGTAAAACTATTTTTTCTTTTTTCGACCGTACCGATATTTAACCATTGATTGAGTCACTTATGGATCACACAACTGGGCCTTAGGGCCTTTTTTTCCCGTAGTAATGGTAATGTTACTTTACCAGCGGTTGTATATTTACGATTAAGTGTGTTGTTTTGAAGAAAAATGGTCATTAAAATAGTCATTCTGACATTTGATTAGGGTAGTTTTTCTTCTGTTCTGTATCTTTGTTTTATAAAATTTAACTCAACTAAACCTTATTTTGTAATTTCTTTTAATATTTTTTGTCATTGATTTAAAAAGTTAAGAACTTTAAATCTCTCAAAGTCAGTGAAGTCATCAATTCATTGGATTTGGAATTTGTCACAAAAATCATATTTAAAAAAGGTTAAAGTGAATGTTATTATAACATCTGTTCGAATCCACGATCGTAAAACAAGAAGTTTGAGCACCAGCACCATAGAGTATGGGAACGAGATGACTTCGCAAGCACATTGTGCACCTAATTGGCCGTGGCCGAGCTTCGTCCCCAGATTGAGATAACATTATGAAAGGGCATTGTTTGCTATTATTGGCGGGGATTTGTCATGTTCGAATGTTTGCATTGTACGGTCTTGGGATTCCTTAAGGCGCTTAGGGAGAAACATTTGGCAAAATAAAGTTACTGCAGGAATTTTGGAGATAAGGAAGGAAGTGATAGCGAAAAAGCTTGAGGTAAATGCAATAAAAGTACATAAGGTATGTATTCAATTATTATTACAATTATTAGTTTATCGACTTCATGTTATTCCCGTCAATATCTTTTAATCAATAATTCAAATGTTTGATAGGTATATATTCTTCTTTTGTAGAAAATTTAAGCTTAAATGATTGTAAAAAATTACAAAAGGAAGTACATAATCATTATGCGTTTTTATTTTGTTTAAAAGTTATTTTCAATTGGCTAAGTTTCCATACAATTTACTGAATCATCCTAGGAACACCTATAACTTATATTTTTAAGCTAGCGCACACCAATCACAAACTATTATTTACGGAACCCTAACAAAAGTACCACTAAAGCTGAAACACACTTGTCCTTTTAAAAGTAACAAAAAAGGACTTCCAAAGGAGCCGTGTCCTCGTAAGCTACATTGTGTTGCCAACACAATAAATTCTCCGATATTCTATGGCGATTATTCAATGATTAGTTGAGCGGAACTAATGCGGTTAGGGACACATTTGTGACATATACACGTGTACATGTCAATCACTGCAGGATAAAAGTTTTTAACACAAAAGGTCCCAAAGTTCACTGATTTTTTATCGACCCCTGCTACCCTGTATCTAATAAGAAATGACCGAAGCGCGGGTGGCAGATGTTTCAACCACACTCTACGGCGCGTGCGCGACACATGTAACTGCAACAATGGAGTAAAAAGGTGCGCGCGCAGCTGAAATCTGATTTTGAAAGGTACGATAACAATTTCAAGTTTCACGCAAGATGTTACTATGTCGATAGGTAAAGGTGATATTTTTTTTGTTTAGTTTGTATTTAGAAAGTTTAATGTATTGATTTTGGGGCAATTGTAAAAGAATTTGGTAAACTACCGTATTAAAGTAGTACATATCTACTTATACACAATACACATATCGACACTGGAAATTTCAAATGTCGTAAGGGACAAAGTCCTACTTTTCAGGAGAGCCGATAAACAAAATCCAAATTTAAAAAAAATCGTAACTTAGTAAATATTCATCCGAATTAGATGATTCTTTTACACATAACTTTCAAAAAGCTTTTCCTACATCATTGAGATAGTATTATATATAATATCTCAATAGTTTAGGAAATAGTGTCCCTTACACAATAATTTTAAGAAGAATCTGTCCCTTACGCATACAAAAAAATCTGACTATTTTTATAAAAATCTCTTACGCCATAGACTAAAATTCAACCCGACTGTCGTAACTATCACACAACATTACATTTTTCGATTTTTTCTGTTGTAATGTCATATTTTTTTCTAGGACACTGAAGTAAGTAGCGTAAAAAATGTATGAAAATATTAGGAACTTATATATCTATGTATTGAGAATTGTTTTATTTCCATAGTTATAGATAAAACTATCAATTTCCTTTTTGTTAGCTTGTTATTTAGGTCAATGCTAAGGACGCCCATCTCTTCCGAACCTACCTATTATGACTGAGCTCGATGATTTACCCACCGTGTAGGATCTACGTGCGGCCGTATTACAGCTCAAATGTGGTAAGAGTCCAGGGGTCGATGGTGTACTCACTGAACTCCTAAAACTCAAGTGCATATTACCAGTATTGCATAACTTCCTGGGGAAATGCTGGGAGAGGGAGCTATTCCCACAGGATATGCGCGATGCAAATATTGTGACTCTTTACAAAGGGAAAGGTGACCGCGGCGATTGTAACTCTTACCGTGGTATTTCCCTTCTTAGCATTGTCGGTAAGCTTTTTGCAAGGGTCATATTGACTAAACTGCAAAGTCTTTCCGAACGCGTGTATCCTGAGGCACAATGTGGCTTCCGTTCCCAGCGTTCCACTACGGATATGATATTTACCATCCGGCAACTTCAAGAGAAGTGCCGTGAGCAGAATACTCCTTTGGTGATCGCATTTGTTGACCTGAATAAGGACTTCGACACGGTCAGCAGAGAGGGTCTCTATGTTGCACTTGAGAAAATAGGATGTCCCCCAAAGCTGCTGAAGTTGGTGAAATGCTTTCACGAAGACATGAAAGGCACCGTTGTCTACAATGGTCAAACGTCCGACGCTTTTGATATGCGTAGAGGAGTTCGCTAAGGCTGCGTCTTGGCACCAACTTTGTTCGGCATATTCTTTTCGCTTCTGCTCAAAGTTGCCTTCGGTGACGCGCAACAAGGTGTCCATCTACACACTCGAGCGGATGGGAAGCTGTTTAATATCGCCCTCCTTAAGTCTCGCCGCAATCGCGAAGACCTATTTGTTGACAGCTTGCTGTTTGCCGACGATGCAGCCTTTGTTGCAAGAACTCCCCAAGAGCTCCAGGTCCTACTGGACAAATTTCACCACGCTTGTGCCCTGTTCTCCATGTCCATAAATGCAGAGAAGACCGTAATCCTAGCGCAGGGTTATACCTACCAGCCGTCCATCTTGCTGGAAGGTGCAACCTTGGAGGTAGTCGACAAGTTTTGTTACCTGGGGTCGACCGTGTCAAGCAATCTCTCTTGACGGAGAGATCGATATACGCATCGGCAATTCCAATAACAATAGCAATACAGTTTCAACTAAATAACAATTGTAAATTACAATAATCTAAAAGGAACTTTCAAAATGAGTATCATCTTCTTACAAGCTAAGAACAATGTTTATACCCAATAACGAGTATTCAGACTTTTAAATGTACTTTGTAAACGAGTATCTATACTGCAAAGACTAAGTTTATGTACCGATTGGTTTTCAAACAAGAAATAATCACAATTCCCAATAACACACCTGGGACATATAGGTAGCATAAACCACCAAAATAGTCCCTTACAACATAATGATTACAGAGTTGAGAGATATACGACGTTGCGTTTAAGCAAACGATACCTTTAAGTGTAAAATTTGACCCATACTACAAAAATTTTTACACTTCGTTTAGTTACGACAAAGTAAATTCACCTCATAACTTCTTTATTTGAAAAGATACCACAAAGTTTGCTATACAGATCGCTAGAGATTTTTTTTCTGATTCCTATGCTGTGATTAGTGTACTTACGACAAAATGTCCCTTACGACATTTGAAATTTCCAGTGTCGATATATACCTATCACAGGCGTACACAGCATTTTTTTAGAATTGCACTCACAGTTCTGTAAGAAAAGCTTAAATTGATAGTAAACCAACCTATCAAGTCAGCAAACTAGTTAGCAACTTCAGAAACAAAATGAACATTGTAGTGATAATACTATCTACTTGATGACAGAATGTCCTGGCACCACCGAACAAGGAGGGCCGACCCCAAGTAAAGGGAGCAAGGAAGAAGAAGAAGACTATCTACTTGATGAGATGAAGAATTACAAACGAATTCTCAGTTGATAACAACGGCGCAAAAGCTCCGAGTGTATACCTTCCGTAACACACACTTAATGCGCACATCACATAATTAATCACCCTGTCAGTACAGAATAGTGCAAAATCATAACCGCAGGTGCACACCCTCTTGGAAGTAGGCTTTAAATAACGGCAATTCCGCCCTGCCGAGCTTTACGGTGCTTGTTTTAAAACTAATTTGCTGAAGTTACTTCGCAGATATGCTGCTGGTCTGGGGGGATGCCCTCCTTGTCCTGAATTTTAGCTTTAACATTCTCAATGGTGTCTGATGGTTCTACCTCAAGTGTGATGGTCTTACCAGTGAGCGTCTTTACGAAGATCTGCATACCACCACGCAGACGAAGGACCAGATGGAGGGTAGACTCTTTCTGGATGTTGTAATCAGACAAAGTACGGCCGTCTTCCAACTGCTTGCCGGCAAAGATCAAACGCTGCTGGTCTGGGGGGATGCCCTCTTTGTCCTGAATTTTAGCTTTAACATTCTCAATAGTGTCTGATGGTTCAACTTCAAGAGTTATAGTCTTACCGGTTAGGGTCTTCACAAAGATCTGCATACCTCCACGGAGACGAAGCACAAGATGAAGAGTAGATTCTTTTTGAATATTATAGTCCGACAGAGTTCTGCCGTCTTCCAACTGTTTGCCAGCGAAGATCAGACGCTGCTGATCAGGGGGAATACCTTCTTTATCTTGAATCTTGGCTTTAACATTTTCGATAGTATCTGAAGGTTCTACCTCCAAAGTAATTGTTTTACCAGTCAGTGTTTTTACGAAGATCTGCATGATGATATCTGTAACAATTATGAGGGACCCGTTATAGCACAAAAGTAACTGCGAATTTATTGAATTGCGTATTTGACTCTGACTATGGAGGTATTGTGAAAGACAAAGAAGAACAAAGAAAGTTCTCGATCACAAAATGGCGTCGATACTCGGGTCAAAGATGACAACAGTTTTTACTCTGATCCTTTACAAAGTTGTTATGAGTTACATGAAAAATAATATCCCATACATGAAACTAAAACCTAAAAATTTTTTTTTACTCAAACATGCGTGTGGGGTGTCTATGGATAAGTCTTATAAAATTATGTTGAGGTTTCTAAAACAATTTTTTCTAAAAGTATAAGGTTTGAGATATAGACGCTTCCAAAGTGGTAAAATGGGCGTCCGTCCCCCCCCCCCCCCTCTAACTTTTGAACTAAGAAAGTGAAAATTTTGAAAAAAATATATGATGTAGATCTGAACAAACACTTGCAACGAAAATTGGTTTGAAGGAGATCGAACCAGTAGTTTTTGAGATATAGCACATTTTTATCAACCGCAAATATAACTTTGTCTTTCATACAAACACTATGAAAAACAAAGTTATTTTTGCTGTCGCAATATATTGTGATGTTTTCGTTAAGTGAAAGTAAGTGGACCCTGAATTCAGTTAAGGGTGGCACGGAACCCTCAGTGCGCGGGTCCGACACGCACTTAACCGGTTTTTGTGTATTTGTCTAACAGATGCTTTAGTGCCTACTTCAGTAGTAAGAGCTATAATTAAGTTACATGAATTGAGAGGTGTGCGTTTGCAAGGCCTAGAATGGAAATTCAAGATACTATTATGATGGCACTAATAATTTTAGCAATAGGGTTATTTAATAGCCCAACGGATAGCGAAGTATTAACGATAACTCGATTACCAAGTGTGTCGGTGTTTCAAATTTCCACGCTACAACTACTGCATACCAACACAGTATCTAATGCACGGCTTGTCTGTCAATAAAACTGTCAGTAAAAATGTGCTGTACCGTTACTATGAGTTTACGGCGGTTTTTCTCGCTAGCGACGACGTAATTTTTTGTATGGAAAATTTTAGTTCTGCAAGTGACCGATAGGGGCGCTGTGCAATTTTCCATAGACTTTTTTTACGAAGTCGCTAGCGAGTAAAACCGTCGTAAGCTAATGGTAACGGTACAGGTATTTAACTGCCTTGTGTTTGTTGCAAACGTTTTTGCATACGTTAGTTATAGGTAAACCGCTTCGTTGAGACTTCGCCTGCGGGGCACAGGGGCGCGGGGGGAGGTGATAGCGGGTGGCGTGAGATATGCGGGTGGCGCGGATACACTCGCTACCCCTCGCGCGTCCCTGTGCCCCGCAGGCGAGGTCTCAATTTCGCGGTCTATCTATAGTGCTGTTCTCAGGTTAACACTATGTGGCACCTGAGGAAAACTGTAACACGTTTCTATTTGAGGCATTATTTTAAGAAAAGCAACACGATACGCTCACCTTGCCCACTGAACGGATTAACTGTTCTGTTAAAGCTTAGGAGGATAATACGCGTACTTGTGTTTTGCATTGCATTCATAAGTGTACATGTTATAGGCAATGTGATTAATCTGGCATTGTATAGAATGCCTAGGCATTGCATGCATTTTATTTTACTCAAATCATAAAAGAGCAGTTTTACGACCGTTTTTAACGGGCTTAGGATCGTCGTAAATACATTTATCTACCCTTAAATAAACACTAACATAAAAAAATAAAAAATAAAATTAAAGCATTACTTAATTAGTCTTAGTTTCAAGTATTATTATTGTTCTATGACTTGTCTTGACTTGACTTGAGAACATTTTTACATATACTTAATACATGAAATAAGAAACCAAAAATTGCGCACGGGCGGGACTCGAACCAGCATCTCTCTGGCTAACCGGGCCAACTGCTCTTCCGATTGAGCTACCGTGCTGTCGTCGGCCCGACTGCGCGAAATTATTGGTCTCGAATACGTCATTACGTCACGTTAGAATTTTAGGAATACAAATATGACACAACCATTTTACAAATATTTTTTACTTTCAATAAATATCTCGCAAGATTCGATAGTAATACTAAAGGTAAAAAGTCCTGCTGCGGAAAACAACCAATAAAATTTCACGGTGTATTTATTTATCGGCCATTTTGTTGACAGATTCTTTGTGTCGTTGTATGACAATAAAACGTTCGGCTATGAACTAAAAAAAAAAGCGAACCAAGAAAGGACGAAGCTTTTAAGTAGGTACACTTGATAAAATTTTCCTAAAAACATTAGATTTGTTTTTCTTTCCAAGACTGTCTTCAAAAACATTATATTCTATTTAATGGAAAAAAACATTTTCTGTTTTTCGAGACTCCGATAAGCTGCAGGATTTTTATCTAATTGGTCCTAATTAGGGACGCCTACGCTGCTTACCTTGAAGAATAAACAAACAACCAAGTATGGCCTGTAATAGGAGCAAATTTTACAATAATGATTCTACGGAGTGTTACCTTGACAGACTTAGTGCTTTAATAAAAATCGCCAAGTTTTTGCAGTAAATCACAATGTCAAGCTCTATGACTAGACACATTTGTTTGCAATACATTGCTGGTTCGATTTATTTTGTTACAAAATATCAATTAAATATTTATAAATTAAAACCGTTTAGAAGCATATATATATATATATAGGAGCAAATATTTATACCAGTAATAAACTGGTAACTTAAGGGACCTTTTATATTTGCTCCTATTACAGGTCAAACCCCGTCTATTACTTTTGTCTGTCTATTATAGATGTTAATCACCTAATGATATAAGCAGCCTGCTATAAGAAAAGTTTAAGAATTAGTTATTAATTTCTTTAATTAAAATACAATCGTTCTAGGAATTTACCTTTTGGACCACATGTTAGCTTTACCCTATGACGGTAATGAAAAATAAATATAATAATAATTTTGATATGCCCGCTCATTACCACATCTATTCGGTGCAACGAGGCGTAAGTTGCCGCGTTATTTTAGCAATTATTTCTGCAAATTCCAGATTCATTTTAATTTGATTTAAAACAGTTAATTGGGCATAATTTAATTGCTATACTCGTTTGAATGCCCGCTACTGCGGTAACGCTTACAGGATCATTCACTTTATTAAGTATTCACTATGTAAAATATTGATTAATAGCAGTAAATTGAATTATGGAGGAAACTATATAATATAGCTATGAATGATTATTATAGGATTTTTGTAAATTTTTCATGATATGTTAATCGTGAAAGTTCATGATAATAAGTTTAGCATAAAGCTTCATCGCAACATATAAGCCGAAAGATTCAAGAATAATGGATTTAGAACTGTAGAACGCGTCCATTTTTTGTTTGCCATTTAGTTAGTTTATGAATTCAGAACCGTTGCTAGTAACTAAAGAAAGAGACAATGTCCAAATTTTATCTGTCAAAACTTCATACGAAATGACAAAAAACGAACGAATATTTTGACACTTCACTTTGATGTGGATCGTAGCATTTGACAGTGAGACTTTCTTAGGGATGACGCTAGCTAGACAGATGGGTATTCCTTAGGGTAGCCCGTGACGTACCTCGAGTTTGTCAACTCCCTCAAACCTTCCTAACATCACTTTTTTTTTTTCTTTCTGTAAAATTTTCCGGTTTTACTTTTCTTTAACTGTATTTTAGGTAATTTCAGCTGTCACTAGAATTAATCATGCTGTGTATACCATTTATGGATTACCGTCTAGTCTTAAGAGTATATATTGTATTATATTAAGTGCATGTTTTGATTGTAATCTGTCGGTGTACCTAATAATAAATAAAAAAAAGAAAAATAAAAAAATAAAATCACTGGGAAAAAAAATGTGTAAAGGCTTTTTTTTGCTTTTTAAGAATATCGAAAGTTTTTAGATAGTTTATTCCATAGGTACTATGTATCTATTAATTAGGTAGAGACAGGTCACATTTTTTCAGATTCTTGTTAACCTTCATATAGAATATGGTTGTTTTTGTCAGTCGCCTGCAGAGTAGAGATTCAGATAAACACTTTAATACCTGGGGATTATAAGAAAATAATATTTTTTAATATTATTCCCTTAATTTTATCGATGCTGAGAATAGATCGGATCCTGTTGTGATCTGTTTTCTTACAACCACGCATTTTTTCATAATGTCGAAATTTTCCGTCGAATAATTCTTCGTCTTCTAAATATATAAAATGATTCAGCAGCTCCAGAAATAACTAACTACCTACATATTTCATTTAAGGCGCTAAGAAATAGTTTTTTGATTGGCTAACTGTTAAAAGTTATTAACTATTATAATGTTTTGCGTGTGAGTGATTTGAACAAAATATACCTTAACGAAAGGTCATTTAAATTTTGCGACGCGTACAAAGCGTTCCTTACCATTAAAATTGTACACTGTACGGGAGCCCCCCTCAATTTTTTTTCTTTTTGTTGTTATAGCGGCAACAGAAATACATACTTTGTGATAATTTCAACTGTCTAGCTATCGCGGTTCCTGAGAAACCGCCAAGTAACAGACAACGAAAATAAAGTTTCGTTTTTACCCTTTAGGTACGGAACCCTAAAAAGATAAGCTTGAAATCACTCAAAATCTAGACGTGAGTACTCACAAAATTGAGCTATCAATTATCAAATGCCTCCTGTGTGGATTTCGACTGATTTTCATTCCAAAATTAGACTTTGACTTTAACTAATAAATATCCCACACCATCTTGACGCGAGTGATTTAAAAATAAGGGCCCCTGATCATCCTGCATAGCTATACCGGGTGAATTCCAACTAAACAAACTTTTGAATCGAATACTGGACCACCCCAATCGAAATGCGAACCTCAAAGCTAACGCAACACGAGAGCTTTAACCAAAACTAGTCTAGTCCCAGGCTGTTTGTTTCACTAAATACTGCCCAACAAATTATAGCGAATCATGTATTTGTTCCAATTACTTATTTATTAAAAAAAAACCTTTTACAAATTGATTTAACAAGTCCCTCAGAATCGCACCAGTAAGTCTATACTTAAAACTAAAACAAGGTTCTATAACCTTGTTTTAGAACTGTGACACCATATCTGATGCTGTTATATTTTATTCGCCGTATCAAATTCAATAATTAAATACCCATGTGTGTTCTCTTGTCATTTAAGTACTTAAAAACATTACAGCAAGCTCAGAAAAAAATGCGTTTCCCGAACACTATTTCGGTGAGCTGCAAACCTCATGCATCATAGTTAGTCTTTCGGCGGTGCAATCAGTCAATTATCCGCTCGGATCCGCGCGATTTTAAAACCGTATAGTTGCTAGGCGCACGTCATTTCTGCCCACTGTGCAACGCATCGAACACCGCACGCCAATCCTCCGAAATGTTGCACAGTGGTCGGGTTTATCCCATTAAATACTCTACCCTTGATAATTGTAACGTATTAAGAGATTTTGTGATTCAAATATCAAATTAAAACAGGCGGAAATTTTTATCAGTACCGAAATTTTGTGTAGAGGCTCCACCTATGAATATGAAGAACTTTTTCTATGATTCTCGATTCCACTAATGCCCCCACACTAAATGTTGTTCATATTTATCAGTGGAGTCTTTACACAAAATTTCGGTACTGAATAAAATTTACCCTGTATAACAAGTAAATGTTTCTTTTCAGCGGTGCTAGAGTTTTATTTATCTTTAGTTAATATATTATATGGCGTTTTCATTAAGGCCCGGTTACGTGGTCGATACATGAATGGTTAAATGGCGTTACCACCATTGGTTGAATATTTACAAAAGTGCGAGCTTTGAAGAAGAAATACCTTAACCAAATGTCAGAATCGCTATTTTATTGACATATTTAACATAACCCATTAGATGACGAAACCGGTATGTTTATGGTAAATTTTGAAGAGGTGATAGAACGTTGTATTTTATTAAAAGACTGAATAAAACTTTTTAGACTTATATTTCCGCTTTTGAGCATCCTTTGAAGAATATTTCATATCATAACAATACAAATAAATTTAAAATGAGATCGTGCTGCTCAAAGGATGATAAATTAAATACTAAAATTGAAGCTAGAGCTTGAAATTACGAGCATTCACATGCAACGAGCAAATATTACAACAGTTTCAAAGGAGGGATGGGTAAATAAGTGAGAGCAATAAATTAGTTTGTTTGTTATGTTTTCATAATAAATATTATTATTATTTTTGGTAGCTATAGTCCGACAACTTACATCGTCAATGAACTAATGTGAAAAAAAAACAGATATACCGGATTTACGGCAAGGCGCCCTTACATCTCGCAGGAAGTAAGATTATTATCACACTAAGTAAGAAAGTTTCCTATTTTACTTACGTAAGTGGGTGCTCCAACTCTGGGACCAAAATATCCGTCAGCAATATTAATACCTACACAAAGAAGCCATAACATACTCATTAATTTATATAACAAAGGAAATTACTCTGATGGACCAAACGTGGATCACAATACACTGTTGAACAGAATGCCCTGGTATATAAACCTACTTTATACTATTTATATACATGCATGTTGACCAGAATCCCTGCTATATAAACCTACTTTACTACTATACAGGGTGTCCCAGGAAACTTGTACCAGCGAAGGTCTGGGGTTAGAGAATACTAATGCCTAACGTTTGAACCCAATGTATGTTCCGCGATATTTAATAGTTTACGAGATATGTTTTTTATTTGTTTTTTTGACTTTACAATTTCGAGCCTTCCCATAAAGTACTAGATTAATTGTAGTATTTTGAGAGCTAAGATCCCTCAGAAGATTTTTTTTAAATAAACAGAAAAATCATATCTCGAAAACTATTAAATATCGCGAAACATACATTGGGCTCAAACGTTGGGTATACCCCAGACCTTCGCTGGTACAGGTTTCCTGGGACACCCTGTATATATGCATGTGTTAGAGGTGTATGTACACATGGTACACTCGTCAATACGAAATTGATTTTGAGGTTTCCAGATCAAAGGGGCCAAGCCAATACACGATATAATGATCTACTACGCATATAATCAGTGCATACGATCACTTTATTATGATGTCGACTAACTTTATTATTACACGTGTGTGCGGGCCCCATTTTTTAATCACTCTCGTCGATTTAGCGTGTAATTTACATTGATCAAGGTTAAATTTTCGAGTGAAAATCATTTAAAAACTTTGTGACTAAGTACTTCCGTTTACGTTAGCGTAAAGTTAGAAAGTGGTTGAATTTTAATTGTTTTTTGAATGAATAATTGGGTGTAATATTGTTGCGTGTGATTAAAAAATAGGGGCCCCTGGGGTGCAGGTTTATTAAAATGGTATACGGATTTATCGAGGGCATCAATTTTTGGCGTTTAATAGTTTTACTACGCATCCGATGAACGATAGGCAGTGAGATTTTTACCTATTTGTTAGGGCGGATATTTACGAACCTGTGAAAATGGCGAGGCACAGGAGGTACACTAGAGATTACGTTTATTTATAAAAAAGATACCTACTCGAATAAACTGATAAATCGAGTAAAAAAAGAGGATTTTCAAAGCAAACTTAGGTAGGTACTTAAATCATACCCACACTTAATTTTCTCTCAAACTCATCTGAAAACTTTCCATAAATGTCTTAGCTACACAATAGCAGCATAATAAATAAATATAAACCCTTCAATAACTTATTGACGTTATACTTCGACCGTGTTGTGTTGTTTAGAGTGGGGAAACTCACTCATAATCCTTTTTAGTCACCCACATACCTAAAAGCCATCAGCCAATCAATACTACAACAGACTAAATGCGCATGGAAATAACTAAATTGCAAAGTCTAAGGCCTAGGTACTAATCCGTGGCTCGCATTGAAACATTTAATTATTCAGTTGGTAACTGGTAACCCGACAGAAAGCTGAGTGAATTCGCGGATTGGCTTAACACGGACAGGCTGATTAAGTAACTTGCAAACGGTTGCAAAGTTTAACTAGCATAAGTGACATTCGGGGAGATGTCATCAATATCTTTAATGCTGTGGGTTCAATAGGCCGCCGTCGGTCGCGTAACAAAAGAATGTTGATAAACGCAATGAGAGGGTTTTCAATCAGACACAAGAAGTTCACGTCAACTCTGAACATAGAGTAGGCTTCCCTCATATAGGTTTAAAAATCCTATTTTCTTTTTGACGACGCGTTTGGTGTATTGGTTAGCGCTCCTGACTATTACGCCGGCCGTCGTGAGTTCGAATAACGCAAGGGGCAAATGTTTATGTGATGAGCATGAACATTTGTACCTAAGTCATAGATGTTTATATGTATTTAAGTATTTAAGGGAGACGTCCCTGTCATAATCGTTGTCTGGTACTTCGTAATGTTCGTAACACAAGGAAGAAAATTCCTTACCACGAAACCAGACAAGGTGTGTTGTCTGGCGAATATTTATATTTTTTACGGGCTGTGGTTTTCGTCGGTGAAGTTTCTATTCTTTTATTTTCCATGCCATTTTTTAAGTGTGGGTCCTACGACTCGACTTTCAACTTTTTTTTAGGGATCAAAATAATACAGCCAAGACGGTCATGTAATACGAAAGCGATAGCTTTATGTTATGTAATGGCCCGGGCTATGTATCGGACAGACTGCCTAGGGCTGATCCAGTAATTGATATTATTTGGACTGGCATAACCGGATATGAGAGCACTCTCAAATAAAAAGGACTAGGGATCATTCATTACAAAATTGACAGGGCAGGTTTCAACGCTCGACCGAATTACAACCGATTGTTTGTTATTTTAAGAACCATTTTTTTTTAAATCGACTAAACGTCACTTGTTTAATTTGTATTTACTGCATTTTCTTCTTGTACTTTTATCATTAAGTAAGTACGCCCTAGCTAGAGACAGGACACGGGTGCCAATTCTCGTGCAGTTCACATTAGAAAAAAGTTCTTAGATCGAATTTTCTTTGTAGAGTTAAAAATAGTTTTTGTTTTCTGAGGGGCACGATTTCTATGCATTTCGATTACTTCTGTGTGGTAGTTTTTTACGTGTGGGTTATTATTTGATTTTTTTGAGTAAAGGCGTTGAACGCGCAATCGAATTACCACAATAAAAAAATTATTGAAGCGAGAATCTAGGCCGATTACAGTAACTTTACCCGTTCAACATTTTACCTGTGTTCCACATTAATGTATTTAAAATTAATTCAACCTTTATTTAACCTTTATCTTTGTTCTTTCGTAGAGTGCCCACCTTTCAAGACCTTCGTTAGGTCGTCCATGTGGAATAATGTATGAAAGCCGAGCTGGCGCCTCGATTATATCTACCATACATTTAAAAAACATCTTTGTGTAGCTGTCAATCGAAGTCTAGTAATATGTCTAGACTTCTGACTACAGTCTGGGTATCCAAAGGTTGTTTTGACAGGCCTTTAACATGGATAGACACCTCCATAGTCCTCTCCATTAGTACTGACGACGACCTTCTTCTGCTTCTATTGTCTATTGTGCGCAACGAGTGCATTGTTTACGAAATTTTACATGAACTGAAAGAGTGGTGTATCAAGTTACTGACGAATATTGACGTGGCTATACAAAAGTGCAAAGTAGACTACATGATACTTATAACGTAGCCAACTATAAATATTTTATGTATTACTAAAGCCTTTTTACAAAATTTAATGTAAATATTTTTATTGTAAGTAAGTGAATATTGTTCAACGCGTTTAAAGTACTTTTAACAGCAAAATGGAATTCTATTTTCCTTTGAATTCGAGAAGCGTCTTCTAAAGAATAAATTAATCTTATTTAAAGCACTTTTCAAAATCCTTTTAAAACGTTACACAGACTATATTTATTCGTTTAATCACAACACAGCTCACACAAGTTAAAAGTTAGGTAATAGTTGGTGAGTAGGTACCATTTAATATTATTTTTTTGTGTTTGCCTGTTAGGTTTAAAAGATGGAGTTTCCCTAAGTGTTTTAAAGCCGTGTCGAAAGTCAAACTTGATAGACAGTAGAGGCTCTACACAAAGTTGTGGCACAAAATTTAGACAGTTGTTCTAGTTTCAGTCTTGTTGTTTTAGTAGGTAAGGTAGGTAGGTAATAGGTTAGGTAATTATATAAATTGCATGTAAAAAGCAACTGTGAACCTGTGACAGACGAGGAATTGAACCTCGTGTCTTACGCTATCCGGGCGTATGCCTATACCACTCGGCCACCGTCACATTAACAAGCCTGTTGAATTTTGCAAGTGCTTTTTAACGCGTAGGCTGCGAGACATCATCAATGTTGCGAGATTGCTCTCACAATATCCGAAGGAAAATATTTTTACAATCAGTTAAGATGATGAAAGCCAATTTATTGTTTATTTTTGTTTTTATAGTGTTTTTTCACCATACAAACTTAATGATATAAATTGCACTTGTAAAAAGCAGGTACCTAATTAAATAAGTAAGGTACCTAATTTATATTCGGAAGTAAATTTCGGTATGTAGATAATGAAAAAAATTACATTGTCTGTCTTTCAGATTCAACCCAAGAGTTGGTTTTTCAAGTGTAGGTGCACTAGCCCATCAGCTTGTACCCGCGGGGGAGAATGTCGTTGTTGTAGCGCAGGTTGCGCAGGCGGTGGCGGAAGTTGCCCTTCCTCTTCAGCCGGCCCATGTGCTGCAGAGTGCGCACGAGCGGCAGGAACCGGAACATCGTGCCGAGACGGTAGCCTAGGCAGAATATGAATGTCGCCTCCATGTAGTCTGGAATATTAAAAAAAGATTTTTTTTAAGTCCTTCATACTTTAACAATTACTATCTGGTAACTAAAGAGTGTACTTAATAAGCTCTTTCCCGTTTCTAGATTGACTATTGGATGTAAAAAGGGAAATACAAATGGTTTGTATACTAGTATATAAGATTTTCTAAAACATCTTGAACGTTAACCACTAGGGACAAAATTGTCTGATCAAAAACAATCAATCTAATGACAAAAATGGGTTCTACTAGCTCAAAACTTAGACAATAATAGGTTTCATAACGGTTTCACAATCATCAACACCAAATACACACAATTAAAAACCCCTCATTGTATCAAAAGCACATGCAAATAATAACGCGGCGCGTATAATATAATAATGAGGGCGCGTTGCTAAGTCCCAAAACTCAGCTATCTTTTGATCTCGGTTAGCAAAACAACCCCAGGAGCTCTATTTCGAATCACTCGCGTTAATATTCCGAGTGATTTTCGTTCGAAAATCAGTTGAACGTCAACAAAAATCACTCTACATGTAGACACAGGCAGTTGTAAAATTGAGTTCTTGTTTTTTGAATTACTGCTGTGTGGATTTCAACTGATTACCATTCGAAAATCGAACATTTATCAACAAAGACCAGCCATATTGAGGCAAATAATTAAAAAATAGAGCTTCATGGGACCTACTTTTGAACCACTCGCGTCGATATGGCATATGATTTACTTCGATTTACTCGTATGTTAGATTTTCGGGTGAAAATGAGTTGAAATCTACACTCATTATAGAATTATATCTTAATTTTTCAACTACTTCCGTCTAAGTTTAAGTGGTTTAAGTTGTATTTCAAATGATTTTTAATTATACACACGCTATATTGAGGCGAGTGATTCAAAAATAGTTCCCTCCCTTCAGACAGTCACCTGTAGACGGCTCAAGGTCTCAGCCATGAAAGTGCTGACCTACCACAATGTCAACGCGACCGCGAAAACGGTTAGGGTGGTGAAACTTCGAGCTTTGGTAGAGTTGTGTATTGTGTTGAAAGTAATAAGGTTACTGAAAGTAGAGCTAAGTTACCAAAAGGTATTGCATAAGCATTGTAGAAGTGATAATTAAGGTGAAGTTAACCACAGATAATAAATAGGAGAATAGTTACATCATGATGTAAATTCCAACCATGATCGGATGACAGTGGTTACAAATTTCGTCTTAAGTAGGTACTCAGAAAATGCTAATATTTGTTAGGAAAAGCGTAGGTATTTATAATATAAAAAAACTGACTTAACGTGACTTAACTGAAAAAATATTAACCCTTTTTCCTTAAAGTTGCTCACAATACTTACAACGATTTTTGCACTAAGGATCTAGACATTTTCCATGATACCTTGCCTAAATTTAAGAAAAAGCTGTCTGAGCTGCTGAATGAGTAATGCGTTTCAATATTTTTTGTAAGCAGTGTTTCTCAACTATGCATAGTTATTGCAAAAATTTTGGATTAAGGCTGTTTAATTAACTTGTTCAGGTAACTTATCTTGGAACCTTTATTATAACTATTATTTCAAAATTGTCCTTAAGACTATATGATTTAATTACTGTTGTTTCGTTACTACAATGCTGTGTACACATTTAATAGGTCTACATATAATAGAGGTATAATAAACATTGTCAACGTTATTTTAGTTAAGTGGGTACAATATGTAAACTGTTTGTGTGCCTTTTAAATAAAATAAAATAAAATAAATAAAGTCGGTTAAAAACCATAAAATAAACGGACTCACAAAAACTACTTACACAAAGCTCCCTAATTCTAAATCCCTCCGTCCCCAAACTTACACGGAACTCGAAATCGTTATCCGTGTTTAATGTCTCCGGATTGCTAATTGAACTGTTATTCAGTGTCGGCTAGTCTCAGCATCAGCACACAGAGTCATACAGCCTGTCAGTAGGGGGATTCCCCCTAAAATCTGTCTGCCTCTTGCCACCCACCAGTTGCATTAACCCCCCGCACAGGTATGTTGGTGATAGCTACAGCCACCCCGTCACAGTTAAAAGGGATTTGAAGTTTGGAGATCAAATATTTACTCCAATGAAGTTGGTACGGTCTCAAAGAGCTTAGGGCTACTTGTTTTGGACATAGGAATCAACACTATATTAACCTTTAACGAATTAAGATATCTATCCAAATCAAAAATAAAGGTGTAATGTAACTTCGTAAAAGCCCTTTTATTTTAGACATTAATGTTATTTTTAAGTTACAGTAATTTTACCATTGAAAGATGAAGAGAAGATTTACCGCGGGTTCTGGTTTAAAACCAGGGGCCCTATTTTTGAATCACTCGTCAATATTACGAGTGATTTTCGTTCGAAAACGAGTTATTTTCGTTGACTTTAAATTATATTATCTGTGCTTTTAATTCATTTGCGAACGAAAATCACTCGCCATCTTGAAGCGAGTGATTCAAAAATAGAGCTCCAGAGACATATCTTACCGCGGGTTCACCCCGGCGGATTACATATGGATTATGTGATAGTACGATTATAGACTATCAGTGAACTTCACAAAAATGTATTCTTCGCGGGCTGTGGGCTAAAAATTCCCCTACCCACTAAAACCTGACGATGTCACACGCACGGATGATAGGTCTACGATGCCATAGACTTGCTACCAACCCTTCTGTGTACACTCGCACTGTGTGATTACATTGCAATTTGCTGCCATAACAATATTCAGTTCTGTTTAATTAATTGTCGCGAATCAAAGCGACGGCATACCGTGATAGCAGGCATACGTCCGAATCAAAAGAGGTCTTAATTATTGTATGTGATTATACCATGTCAAGCACATGCTTGCATAAATGAAGATTGAAAACCTAGATAGTACTATCGAAGCGAATTATGAGTCAAGTACCTATTCATTTATAAGCAACTTGAAATGCCCTTTTGTTATAAGCACTTCACAATAAGCGTGATTGCAGTTAGATTTATGAGCTGTTTTTTTATTTTCTTGAGAGATCAAGTGAGGCCCTATTTTTAAATCACTCACGTCAAGATAACGTGTGATATTGATATCTCCGATTTACGAATGATAATCAGTTTAACTCGACACAGGATGACATAAGAGTTAAATTTTATGAGCTATTCGCACAAACAAAAATTTTTATGTTTGTTTTCGAACGGAAATCACACGCCATATTCAAGCGAGTGATTCTTGGATCGAAAAGTATAACAAACTGCTCTGGTTGAATTATGGTGATCACGATCTTCAGTCTTGAAGGAACACACCGAAAGAGGAGTTCAAAATCCAAAAAGTTTGTAATTCTGTTCTTAGATACAAAGAAATTAAAGCTGTAAAACGATTTCATAATTGATATGTGTACTATGTACATTAATAATTTGTAGTTAATACTTAAAGGTTACACAAAATAATACAAGATGTGAATTGGTTTTAAAATCGTTAGCGCACTGGTTTGGCTATATCCCGCAATAGTACTGCTATTAATGGGCTCAGTAAGCCCTACACAAATTAGCTGCTAATTAGTGTGGTGGCGGCTAGGGCCCGACAGACAGAGGATTCTGTGAAATCGTAACACAAGCGTTTCCCTGCGACTTTGCACTCAAAAATATCTAATACCCCAGACGCTAGTTTGAATCTCTCCTATCTTTCCTGACGAGCGATTCTTGTTTTTGTCTTTTTAGGGTTCCGTAGCCGAATGGCAAAAAACGGAACCCTTATAGTTTCGTCAAGTCTGTCTGTCTGTCTGTCTGTCTGTCTGTCTGTCTGTCTGTCCGTCCGTATGTCACAGCCACTTTATTCTGAAACTATAGGCATCACATAGCTGAAACTTGATAGGTAGGCGTATTTTGTTCACCGCTTTCCGATTCAGATACAAAAAGTTAGAAAAAATAATATTTAAGGGGGGGCTCCCATACATGAAACTAAAACCTAAAATTTTTTTTTAACTCAAACCTATACGTGTGGGGTGTCTATGGATAGGTCTTTTAAAGTGATGTTGAGGTTTCTAAAACCATTTTTTCTAAAAGTGTAAGGTTTGAGATATAGACGCTTCCAAAGTGGTAAAATGGGCGTCCCCCCCCATCTAACTTTTGAACTAAGAAAGTGAAAAATTTCAAAAAAATATATAATGTAGATCTCAACAAAAACTTGCAACGAAAATTGGTTTGAAGGAGATCGAACCAGTAGTTTTTGAGATATTGCACATTTTTATCAACCGCAAATATAACTTTGTCTTTCATACAAACACTATGAAAAACAAAGTTATTTTTGCAGTCGCAATATATTGTGATGTTTTCGTTAAGTGAAAGTAAGTGGACCCTGAATTTAGTTAAGGGTGGCACGGAACCCTCAGTGCGCGGGTCCGACACGCACTTAACCGGTTTTTTTAATCTCGGAAACGACTCCAACATTTCCATGAAGTTTTGTGTATATGAGTTTCGGAGGAGATAAATCGGTCTATTTTGAATCACTCGTGTCAATATTCAGAGTGATATTTGTTCGAAAACGAGTTATTTTCGTTGTATTTTAATTCATCTTCGAAAGAAAATCACACGCCATATTGATGCGAGACGCGAGTGATTCAAAAATAGCTAGGTTTCATTTTAAGAAAATATTGTTATCACCGTTTTGAAACTTGTCGTGAAACTTGAATGCATGGGTTTAAATCCCAATGGGGCCAAACTTTTTCCTTTTTTTTATTAATACCGAAATCTTAGCTCTATATTTGCTCTTGCACTTATTCGGATACATACTCGAGCTTATAGCAGTAGGGCTCTTGTCCTCCCATCTCATCTTGCACTGGGCCACGTCCATGAAGCAGTGGTTTTGGAACATAAGGGAGGGTTCTCTCGCTATTTCACCAGGAGACCCGCACACTGGCGCGTACGTATCTGGGCAGGTCTGGCGAAATACATAAATGTTACTAGTTTTATATTGTATTTGACAATCACAGTGTGATTAATTTGATTAAATTAAATACTATAGCAACAAATTGCTAGCAAGTGGGATTTGAACCTACGAACTTTGGCTCAGCCGGGCTACTGCTTTTACCAGCTAATATCTTAGCTATCTATTCTTGGACTCTTGAATACCTACCTATACCTACGTCTTTGGCTGACTTATATGGTATCAGACATAGTCAAGCTTCATATTGGTAACTCGCTCCATCGCGTCGACTCTGTTTTAGCCAATCTTGCCTTAGTTTAGGTAGAGTCATCATCATCATCATCATCATAAACAGCCAAAGGCCGTCCACTGCTGCACATAGGCCGGTTGTCCACAGTGACCGGTCGTGAGCGGCCTGCATCCAGTTTGATTCTGCCATCTTCACAAGGTCGTCTGTCCATCTTGTCGGTGGACTTCCTACGCTGCGCTTTTGGTCGAAGGGTCTCCAATCTAGAACTTTTCTGCCCCAATGGCTATCAGTTCTTTGCGCTGCCACAGAAGCAATATCTTGCTAAAGCTTTTTAAATTATTTCTACCTCAAAACAAGCTTTTTAAATCAGAAATCAGAAATCAGAAATCAGAAAATTTATTTGCGAGAATACATACATAAAATTGGATCTCTATCGAGTTATGAGGTAAATAATTTAAAAAGCTTGTTTTGAGGTAGTCGGCTATTGAACGGGCGGGCCATCTCTCTTTCTCTTTTCTTAGCCCTCCGAACCCATCATTTGAGGTCGGCTCTCATATATATTTTTCGCCAGGACGCTCTGTCCTAGGCCGTCTTCTTGTGGTATGTGAACGGGCGGGCCATAGTATAAGATATTTATATTAAAGGAATGAAAGAATTATATTTTAATTTGTGTACAAAATTAATAGTTAGCTAAAAAGAGTGCCTTACCTTCGGACATTTATGGAAGCAGGAGGACATTGTCGGCAAGTGGTAGTAATCTTCGCTTATTGCACTTGCGTTCGGGGGCACAACGATGAAAGGCTTGAATACAATTTGGGGCTTAAAAAGGTTAATTTTCATTCTCCTAGTAGAATTATTCAATTCATTTTGAACATCCACTAAGGACATGTTCAAGTGATGTGTTGCGGCAAAAAAGTTGTCTATGGTTGCGTTTATATCCTCCGAAGCCTTGGATTTGAACATTGACCCATCAACTAAAATCACTGGCTTGGAAAATTTCCTTGGGGCGATATTCGTTGAATTTTTGGCTACATCCCCATCTTTTTTCTCATTATTGACCACACCTTTGTGTTCACCCAACTTGTCATCAACCTCAACGTCAATCGCATCTTCTGCTCCATCTTTAAACTCATTTTTGTAATCAACGTCAATCTCATCTTTAACTTCTATCTTTATCTCATTTGGTACATCATCTCCAACAACATATTTTACTTCATCATTAACCTCATTTGGTACTTCATTTCTACCGTTAACTTCTGTTTTATCCGTTACCTCTTCTAGTATCTCACTTTCAACGTTTCTAACATTATCTTTTACTTTATCTGTAACCTCATCTTCAACTTTATCATTTAGTTCATTATTAAAGTTATCTTTAGTCATGTCGATTGCATTACAGATAAACAGATCAGTTATTGTGAAGTTAGTGACAATTTTGCAGTTGTAAATTAGTAGCTTGCATTTGTTTTCGAAGAGTCGAATTCTAAACCCTTCTCCATCATTTCTGATGCCACATACAGCTTCTGTATTATTGGAGCAATCGTGATCTACACAAGGCTTTTCCGAATGATGAGCTTCCTCAACTTGATTATCTGCGACGTTGTTAGTTTTGGAATTGTTGACAAACGTTTGCTCGCAGTATTCTATGTTTATGATACCGTAAGCTGAAATGAAGTCTAAAGCGATCATAATTATTTTTAAAATGAAAGAACTTCATCTCTAGAGATGGTAATGCTACAGTGAGCATCTGTGTGAAATAAAGTTTTAACGAAAACTCGTCATGAGGCGCGAAAATATTTTCGATGCCCGGAAGTACCTTTATATTGTTCCTACCAATTTCAGTCTTTTATGCATGTACCATATCAGGTTTACTGCCTATCTTATAATACCTGAGCCCAGAGGGGGGAATTAACTCTATCTTATATCTTTTTTGACGACTTGTTTGGTGCACTGGTTAGCGCTCCTGACTACCTGACCAGCGGTCGCGGGTTCGAATCCCGCAAGGGGTAAGTGTTTGTGTGATGAGCACGAGCATTTGTACCTCAGTCATGGATGTTATATTATATTCATTCTAGATTTTTTAGCGGCAAAATTTATAATTTTAATTTGTTGCTGCTGTGTTATAGCTCCAAGTGAGTACATTATAGAACACAACTCTCCCACCCCTCCAACCCGCCGCTTCACCCCTCCCCCCCTTGATAAAGGTCCCAAATTTCATATTTCCTCTATTTTCAGAAAAACTATACAAGATAGGACAAAATGGTCAAGGACTTAATTATTTGTCAATAAATTACCTACAAATAAGTATTAACATTCATTTTGATACGAGTTATAGTTTTTAAGCTATGGAGCATCAAAGAGTACTAAAAATGTTCGCTTAGCAGAAATACAACATTTAACACAAAATAAACAATATAATTTATAAATTTTCACAAGAAATGCGTTTCTGTAGTACTTACCTATCTAAAACAAATCAGTATCGTCATTGTTATCTTCTAAAGGTTTGTCGAATCTACTAAGGCCCCAATGTATGCATATGGTGGAATAACGGAATGCACCTTTAACACATCCACATATTTTTCTGTAGCCATTTTTGCAGCTGCATGATATTGTTTTCAGTATCTACTGTGGAGCTGGAGTCTATGTGGTATTTAGGGTACAAAGTTACTATTTTTTTCCAGCTTCAGTTTTCTGAGTTGAATGAATTTGCTCGCCATAATTGAACTTGATGAAAAGTATGTGTTGAATTCTGACAAGCAGCTCCTGAAGAAGGTGGAAACTTTGATAATATCACCACCGTATTATTCTTCAGATCAATGTTTTTGTAAAAGTGGATCTCTCCTATATCGTTTATACTTTTTAGGTACCTACTATGATACTATCCGAGAATATATCTTTCTCCTGCCTCTTCTATCTGCTTGCGTGAGGCATCCGGGTTATTTAAAACGTTTATTGTATCTTGCAAGTCGGTCTTTTTACCAAACAGGAAAGACTAAACCTTTCCTTTGTTGTAAAATGCCGATGTAGTAGAATATATTCTTAAGTGGTGGAGTCAGTCCCAGTAAAAGAACCAACAGATCAATGTCTTGTCCAACCACTACGACAACGTCTTTTCGACGTACTACATAATATCTGCATTCTAAGGCACAGGAAAGGTTCACTCTATTCAATAATATATAAGGTCACCTCGTTTTAAGTGATAATATTTTAAGGGCAGATTCAGAAAAATAAATGAAACATTTTTTGTAAGTAAAAAAAAAAAATTTTATACGCTAGTTTTCGAGAAAATGACCTCTAAACATGTAGAAAAAATACTAAAATAAAACACCCCGTGTCGCGTGTTGCTGAGCGGCGCTCTCGGTCTTTGTAGGCAATGTCAAACGCGCCGCTAATAGCCGCCGCGTTGCCTACACGTGTCGCGGCCTCTCCCCCGCACCCGCCCCCGCACGCTCGCCGCGCAACCTGAGAATATAAACACCTAGAAGCCTAGTCCTGGCTCGTAAATGGCGCATTTCAATAGTAGCCAATTTGGCAACTATTTGACATTGAGCCCTTAGTGCTCAAGGACACGCAGTACGAGTAACAGCTCCCGAATTTTTGATAATAATGACGGTTTGTGCAGTCAATGGCTGCCACAACAGATCTTAAAAACACAACAAAACCCTAAGCAATGCATACCACGTGTAATTTATCAAATTAAGCTTGATTTTATACATGTAATACTTAAAACAAGATTGTTTAATTTATCAATAAAAATTTGCTTAAGTGTTGTCAGTATAGGTGGAATTTAAAAAACTACCATTCCTTTTTAATAAAGTTTTATTCACTATGTTTGGGATAGTTTTATGGTTTAAACTTTATTGTTGTCATTTTTAACAATTATAACTAGAGATCGGATAATCAGATGTATATTTATTTACCCTTAGTTGAGGTGTTTGTTAGCTATTATAGAATGCAATTTTGAATCAAAGAAAATCTTGGAATTGCGCAATTGTCAAATTTATTTTTTATAGAATAAAATCGGGAATAGGTATATTTTCGTATTTTTCTACGATTTACAATATTACGCACTTTTTTTTGTCTATAGTTTACCGCCAATGTGAACAATATTGTTACTTAAGTGATCCTAACGCCATCTAGTGAGAGCTATAAAGTGATGGGAAAAAGAAAACTACTCATGGTTTCGAATGTTCGTGTCGGGTATAAGTGCTCCTTGTGAGTCTTTATAAAAAAAGCCGGAATCAGCGGCTTAACGTGCCTTCCGAAGCACGGAGATGCTCGGGATATAAGTCACCTATATGGTCGGAATGGTCCATGCAAACACCGACCGCGCCGTAAGTTGCTTAACTTCGGTATTACTACCAAAGCGCTGCCACCACTGTGCTACGACACCCCAAGTGAGTAAGTGAGTCTTTATACAGAAATAAATGTTTTTTTTTAATAAACATGGTGTAAAAAAAAGTATGAGCCAAATTCAAGGGGGTGGTTGTCAATCGAGTTTAGAACACGGGAAAAATAATAAAAAAAATTAAAGAAAAGAAAAAATAATAATTAAACGAGTATTTCTATTACTACAGAAAAATACTCCACAAACATATATTATTTATTAGGGGTCCATCCTAATAAATAGTGTTTTTTTAAATGATTATTTAAAAATACCATATGTATGATGATTGTCAATCCAACCAAACTAGCAGCCGCGCGCTCTATCTTACGCTACGGCACACAGTTCACTATTTAGTTTTATAGGTAGGTTATGTTTACGGCTTGAACTGGACTTTTATTTTCCTTTTGTACTTCACGGGCCCAGGACCGTCAAAAAACCCAAAATTTGATTAGACCAGTGCAAAATTGAGCATGTTGGTACCTTGGCTTACTTAAAAATTGGAATCAACTACTTACAATAAATCACAAATATAAATAATCAACTGTAGTAACAGTGTGTAGTAACAACCTACACTGGGCGCATGTAATTAATCGAAGTCATGTCAATTTTGTATTGCTCTGACCACTTTTGATCGGCTAGGCTTTCCGTAATCCACACTATTTTCAGATTACCAACGCACCGTTTCATGCACACTCATGTCAGCTTCGTCATGTCACTCTGACCATCTAATCTGGTTATCACGACTAGTGCTGAGCGGGAGCCTTTTTGATACACAATCATGGTTTTTAAATTATTATTTTTATTATGTCTGTATTGTTGTGTGTCAAATAAATGTTTCTTTCTTTCTTTCTTTCTTTCTTTCTAATGGTAGGTTCTCAATATCTGAGAACCTGCGTCTACGATCCATTACTACGCGAACGCATCCCGAGACAACCGTAAAAAAATAATGCACTTGACCTACTGACCGCTATTACTATGAGTTAATACTCGTTATTTGAAAATACACGTTATCAATGTGCGAAAGTGACAGATAGTGCGGCTACCTTAGTTTTGTAGCTTTTTATGAATAACGTGCGCGCAATCTTAGATGTTTTCGAGTATGATTTTGTACGGTGCTGCTTGATTTGATTTTAATCAATTAGTATTATTGTAAATAGCAGAATCATTACTTAAAAGGACGCCTGTTGGGATTGGTGGATCATCAACTGTTCTGTAGCAAAATTAAAATTGTATGTAGAAAAAAGAGCTAGATTTTTTAAAATATTTTTCCTGTATTCTAGACTCCACTTTTAACCACCCCTTTGAATTTGGCTTGTACTTTTTTTACACCCTGTATATCAGCCATTTGTTGGTGGCCTTATTAGGATTTTTTTATAGTTCGCTCTATTCTACTAATCAAGCTCTTACATATGACACTCATGTTGAGGTAGTAGTGATAAAATAATTATGGAATCCGCCATTTTGTAGCGGTGGCAATCTTAGATTAACAATCAGAACTATATGGTGTATTTTTAAATCCATACATCAAACAGAAATAAGTAAAATAAAGGGGAAATTAAACCATTGAATAAAATAAAAGGCCTACTTTCGTTATTTCTTTATACATAGGTTCCCTAATATTTCAATTTTCTACCATTTAGTAGAAATGAGATTTTCTGACAATATTATTCCTTTACTAGTATGCGTGACAGGGATATTGTTTTGTTTACGCACACGTAGCTACAAAATGTGCGCGCTTTTGACAACGATCTTTGTTAGGAACCCTCCTTCTAGGTGTTTAAATTCTCAGCGCGCAACCGACGCGCGCGCGAGCGAGTCAGTCTGCCAAAAAAATTCGCCGATTGAGTTGTGTGCGCGCGCGTCCCGACGTGCGCCGTGCGTCGTGCGGAGCCCGGGCCGGGCGACCGGCATCAAGAAGCTTCCCACCGCGCCGCGCCTCGACGTGGCACTTCGAGAACGACGTGCTGGATTGTTTTCACCGGCATCGCGGCACCTAGTACCAAACACCACCCGCAGA
The DNA here is from genome assembly GCA_963584085.1 of Pyrausta aurata. NCBI lineage: Eukaryota > Metazoa > Arthropoda > Insecta > Lepidoptera > Crambidae > Pyrausta > Pyrausta aurata. The sequence goes on from OY757264.1 coordinate 2,888,113, forward strand.
CGCTGGATATGGCGGTTTCTGCACAACGAAGGCCTCCACCTTTATCACATGAGGGTCTAAGATTTGCTGCGGGCGCGGACTACGCGCCGAAGGTCGAGCAGCTCGAGCTCGAGTCCTCCCGTTGACTACTGCCCAATTACACGTTTACGCGGCAGGGATAACGTGCACAACAACAACACAATGATGCAGTTATTCGCCTTCATTTCCAGCATAGATTTAGTGCATACGTGTGTGAATGAACAGTGAATCCCATGATGTCCAGTGTAATAAATCCAGTGCTCGTGTCGTGATAGCTAGAATGGTCATTGGCTGGCTAGTGCTTGCTTCGGCAATCGTAAAATAAGAAGTTATTGTGCAAAATAGGCACGTGTTTTGACTGTAAAAAATCTCTCATGTCGTTATTTTTTCATGTTAAATGTTATCGCGGCTGATAAATAAAGATGTACGAGTATTATTATTTCAAAACCAATGTAAAAATAAATAATAGAATCCTAGTTTTAATTTACATAATCGTGAAATAAGATTTGTATTCACATACCTATCTGTACAAAAACTGAGCAAGTGCAATGAATGAAAGTTAAAACAAATAAAGATTTAGGTAAGTTTCTAGCTGATTCTAGGATGTAATCGCGTTGCGTTGCGTGTGACTGATGTTATGTTTTTTACGGTACCAAATAAATAAAACTTAAAACGAAACTGTGTTTTATTTACTTACGCAATTTTTAGTGCATATCCACTGAATCAAAGCGAATCAGTAGTTAGGTACTCATTAGGTAGGTAAAACTAAAAACATCTGTTTAACGTAGATTTTGTGAGATTAAACGCAGTCAGGTCATTAATTTTAACAGTTTAAGTATGTATTTTTTTTTTAAAAGTTTACTCTCACATAAGCTTTGTTATTATCAGCAGGAATTTATTAAATAAAATACATAATTAGGTAGCTACTTCCAGTTTATCATACCTAGTGTTTTATGCCTACGATGAATAAACACATACCTACTTAAGTTGAGTTTCTGTCTCAGTTTATCATACCTACTGGTACCTAACCAGCTGTTGAATGAAAGAGACGAAAGGCGATGTCGCGTGTGGGGATCTCTGAGAGTAGACAACACAGGATGCTCTTTTTAATAATATTTTTTTTTGTTAGGAAAAATTAAAATGAAAATGGGACAGATTTTAAAAAAAAAAATGCTTGGGTCCTATTTCTATGATATAGATAGATACTCTGTTAAAATATTATCACTTAAAACAAGGTGACCTTATATACGAGGTGTGGTCTAAAAGTTTCTGGCTGTAAAAATTCGGCGGCTTAAAATAAAATAAAAAATATGTCATCGCGATTGTCATTTATTCCACTGTTTCGTGTATGATTTTGGTGTTTCTGTTGCTTGTGGTTTTGATTTTACGGCGTTTAAAAGATAAGAAGTTGGTAAATTTTCGATATGTTCAAATTGGAATATCGTTCCGTGATCAAATTCCTGACCAAGGAAAGAATCAGTCCAACCGATATAAAAAAAAGGTTAGATGCCGTGTACGGGGATTTTCCACCGTTAAAGAATGGAGTAAGCAGTTTCGTTTAGGACGGGAGTCCATTGACGACGAACCTCGCTCCGGCCGGCCTGTTCAAGTACTCACCGAGGACTGTGTCAAATTAGTGGAAGAGGAAGTTCTGAGTGATCGAAGACTTAAGACTAAAGAAATAGCGGCAAGAACCGGGCTTTCGAAATCTTCAGTACTTAGGATTCTTCATGAACATTTTCACATGAATAAAGTTAGTGCTAGGTGGGTACCCAAACTTCTTTCGAGCTTGCAGCGAACAGGGCGAAAAGCGTGTTCTTAAGAAGTTTTAGACGCGTATAGGCGTTACGGAAAAAGTTATTTGTAGTCGATTGTTACGGGAGACGAAACCATGGTTTTGTACTATGATCCCCTGTCCAAAAGGGAATCGATGAAGTGACGTCGTCTTGGTGTAAAGCCGCCTAGAAAGGTCAAGGTAACGCAGTCCACCAAAAAGATAATGGCAACGGTATTCTGGGATTGTCACGGAATACTGATGATTGACATAAAAGAAAGGTATACCACGGTAATTGGCAGCTACTACGCTACCCTTATTGAGCAGTTACGAGAGGCTATCAAGCAGAAGCGACGTGGAAAAATCAGTAGAGGTGTGCGGCTTCTCCACGACAATGCTCCCGTTCACACTGCTGCAATTGCCAAAGCTGCTGTAGCAAAATGTGGCTTCGAGGAAATTCGCCACCCACCTTACAGCCCTGACCTGGCCCCAAGCGACTATTATTTGCTTTCAAGACTTAAGGTAGACTTAAGGGGAAGACGGTTTTCTTCGGATGATGAAGTAACTCAAGCGGTTTTCGCCCATTTTGAGGACAAAACTCCAGAGTATTTTTTTAAGGGGATAGAAATGCTTATCACGAGATCTGCAAAGTGCATTGAAATAGAGGGGGACTATATAGAAAAATAAAAAAGGTTTTGTAAATATATCTACTTGTTTTCATTGTTAGGCCGGACACTTTTGGACCGCACCTCGTAACATCGACTTGCAAGATACAATAACTCCTGATGCCTAACGCGAGGAGGTGAAAAGGCAGGAGAAACATATATTCTTGCATAGTATGGGGCTAAGCAAACCTAACAAAGTATAATCGTGTTACGAAACATTTAGGTACTTCAACTTCACTTCTTGACCAACTCTCAAGAACAATACGGTGTTATTATGAAAAGACCACCTTCTTCAGCTTGTCAGCATTCAATGCATACTTTGATCAAGCTCTACAGTAGATACTGAAAACAATATCATGCAGCTGCAAAAATGGCTACAGAAAAATATGTGGATGTGTTAAAGGTGCATTCCGTTATTCCACCATATGCATACATTGGGGCCTTAGTAGATTCGACAAACCTTTAGAAGATAACAATGACGATACTGATTTGTTTTAGATAGGTAAGTACTACAGAAACGCATTTCTTGTGAAAGGACACGGTCGTAAAGTGCCCCAGAGTCGTTTTATGTTTGATTAAAGAAAAGCATTAAGAGACTTGACTATATCATTTTGCAAAAAATATATTGAATTTTTAATACAATATTGTTAATTTACTTTGCTTTTATCTAGCGGCATATAAATCTACAAAAAAAATAGGACAACGATTGAACACAATTTCCTGTCCCCAACAATTGTTGTGTTTGGCAGCAAATAGCGGTTTCGAGCACTTATAAGCAAACTGGCGACCGCTTAACGAAATGGCATATTGTGTCATACAGTGTCATATAACTGGCAGTTAGTTAAATAAGTAAGCGCTCGCAATCGCTATTTTAAGAAGGAAGATGACGTTTGCCTCCCATAGGTACTAACCTTTAAACCAACCAACCTCTTCCTAAAACTTGAAAAAAAAAACTGTGACAAGGAACTTCTTTTCGTTGGCTGTTGTTTGAGTCATCGTAATTTTCACGCGTTACGCACCCTAGCGGGGCATTTTTCTATGTTTTAGTTTTGGTGGCCTAGCTAGATGGCGGTTTTTCGACACAGATGGCGCTATGATCTAGAAAGACCTGTTCTAGATAGTGTGCAAGAGATTGACCCCACACATTTTATTTCGTTTTATGTGAAAACCCCGCTATTTACGGCTTATATTACTTTATATTATTTTAGAAGGCGAAGAAACGAACCCATAAAATTAGTTTTGGTCGTGACGCATGGATTTTTACTTTTGGGGCAAGCAATGTATGGCGGGTCGACCGTGTCCTTTATAAATTATATTGTTTATTTTGTGTTAAATGTTGTATTTCTGCTAAGCGAACATTTTTAGTACTCTTTGATGCTCCATAGCTTAAAAACTATAACTCGTATCAAAATGAATGTTAATACTTATTTGTAGGTAATTTATTGACAAATAATTTAGTCCTTGGCCATTTTGTCCTAGCTTGTATAGTTTTCCTGAAAATAGAGGAAATATGAAATTTGGGACCTTTATCAAGGGGGGGAGGGGTGAAGCGGCGGGTTGGGGGGGTGGGAGAGTTGTGTTCTATAATGTACTCACTTGGAGCTATAACGCAGCAGCAACAAACTAAAATTATAAATTTTGCCATTTCGCCCATACATTGAAATCTAGAATGAATACACTATTATGGGAGACGCCCCCGTTATAATCGTTGTCTGGTACTTCGTAACACAAGGAAGAAAATTCCTTGCTTCGAAACCAGACGATAGGTGTTTTGTCTGGCGCGCCTAAAATATAATAATATACTTATATCTATAATAATATCTATCATCCATAAAAAAAGATATTTTACCTTCTTTATCCTCAACATTGCAACCAAATTTCATTAATTCACATTCGTTTTCAAATAATCTCATTCTATACCCATCACCTTCCTCTCGTATCCCACACACAGCTTTTTGGGATTCATTTTGGCAATACAGATTTCTACAAAACTCCTCTTTTACAGAATAGGCGTCACACCTTAAAAATAGGGGAGTTAGAAATGATAGAAATAATGTAATCATTCTTCAAATTTACCATTAAAAGCACTGAGATTTGATTAACTAGATGCTAACATCGTAAAATACGCTATTGATTAGTAAATCCGATTTTATGAAGGCCCTAAAGTGAAGTTATAGTTGGCTAAGTACCTACCTAGCTGTAATAGTGTTCGGTGATGCATAATATAATTAATATTTTACGCAGTTATTTACTTCAAGATATTGATAAATGTAAATCCATTATTTTATAGAACTCCTAAATCTAATCGTTCCCATACGGGCAATTCTGGCGACACGGCAAGGGAGAAATTAAAATATTTCTCAAAAAACCTGTGCACCAAAACCCAAAAACAATAATTATGTCACCTGGAAATATCCAAAACTTCTTGGACAGCTGACTGATCAACTGGGAACAAGGCTGCTTCTTCAACTTTAAGGCCGTCTTATTCCGTCAAATTATCTCATAAGCCCCGCCCCCTTGTTAAAAGTGCGGGGCGCTTCCCCCACCAGCACCCCCGCACAAAACTTTTTCTGTCAACTTTGTCTTACAAATCTCGTGTATAATTAAGCCATCTAGTGTTTATTTAAGGAACAAAATTTTCTTGAATAAGATACTTCATGCGCTTTTGTAAGTAACATACCCACGCCATCTAGCAGAACCCCTAAGAACTTTTACAAAATGGTTTCTTTAGTACACCATACATGCTTTTTAGTCTAAACGTTTATCGAAAGAACAAGGAACGCATAGAGTGTTATTTCATTCTCACACGACTGGTCAGCACTTTATGCCAGCAACCTGTAACCATTATAAAAACAAGAAAGAATATCCGATAACATTTATTATATTCTTTATTGCACTTATAAGATGTACAGAAAATAGGTACAAGAAGTCACAATGTGAACAAAGGTGGGCTTATCCCTAAAAGATACCTCTTCCAGCCAACCCATAGGTGTAGGAAATGTAATGTAATAACATTTAGGTGGTTTATATTAAGATCCTTTTTGTCGACACAGTTATAGTCTCACTACTATCTTCCATCAGTCTTCCAATTGATGATGACTGAAGACCATTACAGATATGGCACTTCAAATTTAGGGTTCCGTACAAACCAGTAGGTATATAAGTCAAAGTTCACCCATCACGAGAATTTTGTCATGGTTTTTTTTACACACTGAAATTCATAACATTTCAAATCATCATCATCATTCTCTTGCCCTGTTCCCAGTTTATCTAGGGTCTGCGCAGTATGTTTCACGCTTCCGTTTAACATTACAAATATGGAAAGCTAAACTAAAGACAAAGGTTTCTTTATCGTTTCAGTAATCCTTTAATAATATCAAAGTTTTTTATTTACTAGTCGTCTCCCGCGACGTCGCCCGCGTATATTTTGGATGTCCCGTGAAATGGTTCAAGTAAATTAATCACCCACACCACGCTTAAAATACTCGCTTAATATCAGCCTGAACTATAAAAATGACTTGACTATCATGTGTTAGAAAGTAAGAAAATAGTAAGGCAAAAGTAGTTAGTAGTAATCTCTCATTTAGATGCAATACTTTTTTCGGCGAAGTTCACTATCAAATAAACTGAGCATTGAACTTGGCTATCATTTTTCACATTGATGTTTTTGTTGGGATATCATAACTTTTTATAGAAATATTTATTTGCTTATTCATAAATCATGAATACATATTTTGTGCAAGCTTCCATCCACTTAATTATAACGGTTTCAGACCCTACAATTAAAAAACTTTCTTTTGTTTTCAGATTTTTTCCTTCGCTTACACATTATTACCTAGCTAGATGCCATATTTCAACTGTCTAGGTTTGTTAATTAGAGCACCGCACCCACACAATTACTTTGATAAACCATATATGGTTTTGCCATGTTTGACTTTTTGTAGTCTAGCTTATAGACCTTTTTTACTATAAAACTGTAATTTGGCATGGGTTTCTTTATATCCTAATCACACCGCCTAAAATATGTATTTTAAAATATTTTTGAGACACCTCCCTACAAGGAATGAATTATGATGAGCATGAGTTCCTACACCGAAAGGGCAACACCAGGGTTTATCTCATGAATCGTGATAGTAAGACAGTTGAAATTTTCAGGAAGGATGTATTCATGTTGCCGTTGAAAAAACAAAAACTTAAAAAACAGTTTTTTTTTCAGGTTGCTCTCATACAACTTATCTACTCTGATAATGATAATAATGAGGGGCTGCCCCATTATTAGGACTTCATATCTTTTGTATGGGACTCCCTGACAACAGATATGATGTTTATGCCATTTTCATAGATAATGGTACGGAACCCTTCGTGACCCCGAAGCGCCATTTGGCGCTAACTACAAGATTAATAGAATTATTATGTGTCACAAACACCAAAGTTGTTTTGGATATTCAGTAACAGCAATTTGAGGAACGGTTATAAAAATAAAATTAAGACAGTCTCCACACATTTTCGACAGAACAAAATTGAAAAAATTATTCAGATTTGACATTTCTGAATGCAAATATAATTGGATTATACTGAGTAATCTCCATGTTCGTCGCTCAAGTCCATGTCACCAAATAAGAGATAGATAGTCAATGCATTATTACTACACGATTCAGAAAATGTGTACGTACGTACGTAAATAACATGGAAACCTGAGTTCCATACACGAAGAGAGCTAGACCGACCTTAACTTAACCTCCAATGTTTGTATTTTGTCACAGGAGTCTAGATGTAAATAAATAAATAAAATTAATATAGACCTATCACCTAATAATTTTCTCCCTCCCTCAAATTCATATAATATTTTCTCGTCTCCAATATACTAGAGTCACCAGGCCACAGCTTTAGCATTTGAGATTACTGCTAAACCTACAGTTATGGTTTAGCTCTGATTTTTCTAAATAGAGAAAATGTTCAAAACTACAATAATTTGACATGAGTGTTTTATGCTTTTTGTTTATATTGTTACTATAGAAACGGATTCATCTCTACGATTGGTACAAAAATATAGTTCATTTATTCACAACAATTTTATATGTCGCTACAGCCTTTCTCTTTTTATTTTGCTTAACACGTAGAGGTTGGGGGTTCCATCCTCATGGCATTGAGGAGATTTATCCGCATGGTGATGATGTTTTTGATACTAATTTTCTTTTTGAAATTTATTTTCATTGTTATGTAGTTTTTTTAATAGGATTTGCTACTTTAAAAAAAAACCTAAAAATTTAATTAGTTTTTATTTTTAATTTTTTTTATTTTAAATGTTAAAATGTCCAAAAATTAAAATAAATACTTATTTCGTTTTCTAAAAAAATATTGTGACTATGTAGAAAAATATTCATGATACCCCCGATTTGAACTCGCGACCTTTGATTAGTATAAGACTGGTGCTGATCCAACTGAGCGTGACGCGGCGCGGCGAAATTAGCTATTATTAGTTCTTAGGTGTTTTACGTAATTAAGTACGCAAATAAAATTGCAAAAATTGACATAGGTCCAGCGTTCGCAGTGGCGTCAAGGGGAATGAGGAAATGGTATCTCGTGCTTGTCATTTGAATAAAAAGATAGCGCTATTTCTGCTTGCATGTATAGAACAGAGATGACACGACGATCAACTGTTGCGTCAAAGTCGTTGCGCGAATCACCATCGTCACAAGTGTGAGAATCACTAAATCAGTGTTTTATGAATGAAAATGTTAATAAAACTGGAAAAAAACGATTGGACGCCCTAAACATCTTTGGTGTCTAAAGTAATCTTAAAAAGACAATTGGAAGAATTTGCTGCTTGTAAGAAAGAATACAGACTAATGAAAAAAATGGACCTTTCTTTGCCTGAACATAACACCGATAAAAACTAAAAAAAAATCATTTGATTCATAGCTGAGATCTCACTTATGTGGTCAAAATGTATATTCTTATAATCCTCTGTTCCTCACATCTGTGTAGCTTGAGCAAATCAAGATCAAAAAAGTCGAAATAGGTCAAATAAAGTGTTTTTAGATATTTCGTTATTCTGATCTAAATAACAAACATTTTTAAAATCATTTTAACATGTATATGTGTAGAATGGAATTACCTACTAAAATATGTGATTTTCATAAATATAAGTCCAATAATTTGAAAACTACATAGAAAATACGAAAAAAAAGGGGCCCACTTCTGAGGCAATTATTATCGAGCAAAGTAATTACAATCGTGTTTCCAACCACAATCCAGCTTTCTAGTAATCTTCTTCTATAACATATATAGATTCGAGATTTAAATAATTAGTGTTTCCATGTTTAAACTCAATCGAAACTTCGTAAAAATGGAATATCTGGCCCTTAATTTGTCCGAGCACAATCCGCAAAATGCAAAACAAATATTTGGAGAAAAATATTTAAAACTTGGCTTCATAAATTATTCCTTTGCCTACTTGGCGCCAGTCTTAGATTATGTATCCTGTAGATTTGACACATATTTAAAATTGACAAGTTAGAAAGTGATGGCTGTATACAAAAGTACTTAAGAGTGAGAGAGACGCAGATAATGTTTTTTGTCCTTATCACCGTTCATAGGTAATTTCTGCCTGCCACAATTTAAAAATAATGGCAGACATTTGACGTCTATGCGAAAAATACAATAAAATTGCAAATTTAAAATAAATTTTATGCAAGTGAAGTGTTTTGTGGATTACGGAGTGATTGTTTTACTTACTCAACATGGTAAATTGTTGTGTGCTTGGATGTAAAAGCCGTACTGAGCGTAAATATGAAAACATAACATTTCACACGTAAGTAAGCCTCATTTATATTGTTCCTATATGTTTTACCTGCATCGAAGTGCATTAATCCTAAATCCTATAAAAGAACATACATAATAGTGGAAAAAAGTAGTGAATTATCAATCGAATTGTAAAATATTTTTGTATTATTACCTGACCAAATATAAAAGGTCGTCTATGGCTCAACTCTGTGGGTTATGGCTTTTACGGTAGCCATTTTGTTAGTATTTTAAATTTTGCTGGGTTATCGTTACCTTTAGGGATACCACAATACAAAGGGTAAAAGTTCTCGATTTAAGGGTAATTTACAATCGACTAATTTTTAAAATCGTATATGTATTTTAATTGCTGGAGGAACATTTCATGCGTTGTAGTGATCATTATTATTTGAACTAATTATGATTTGTGTTCATTTATATAGATTTCCAAAAGACGAGACGGTACTAAAGGTTTGGATTGCAGCGACTGGACGGCAAAACTGGCAGTCTACCAAGCACACTCGCATGTGTTCTATCCATTTTAAAACCGAATGCTTTCAGAAAAAGCAACGGATAACTTATTTGGCAAATATTTGAATGTACGCAACAAATTTATGTTGCGTATTTATGTTATTATTTAATAAACTTACATCATTTAACGGCCCATAAAAGTTATTTGTTGACTATTTTATTTAAACTTTATTGCTCTGTAAGTTGTATAATTGGCGGACTTATTCTGTTCTATGACGTTAAAAATCCTATTTCCTTCTTAAACATTTTTTTTGTACGCAATTTTTGTTTTATCCCTATGTTAATATTTTTTTGTACAAATAAATAAAGATTTTGACTGTAAAATTAAGTATTTATTGTAATTAAGGTTACTAGTGTATTTATATGGGTAAGGAGTAAATTTATATGAACATGGCCACCCCAAAATACGTAAGTACTTTATATCTGTCTCATACGGGTGAACGCGGCTGTCAAGTCTATAATATACTTCGTCTAAGGCGCCAGTGCAGTGGTTGAAAACAAAAAATGACATAAAGCGTCACTGTCATACATGACGTATGTCAGTATGACTAGAGATGGGAAACACGAGCAAATTCAATTGGTTTTAATTTATATTAACTCGTCAAGTATGTGTGAACGAGACACAATAGAAATTCCATTATTATGTGACTCCCGGGAGTCGTTTGATACCTGACTGATTACATAAATGACATGTTATTATTAAGGATTATAAAATAATTCGCAATTTTTTTTTGTTGTGTATTTGTTACTGTTGGGAGAAGGTAGTAGTAGCAGTAGTAGTAAGTAGTAGAAAATATATTATGCAAAATTTATTGCAATAAAGTTGTAAATTGGGCGACTCAATGCCTTATATTATAAAAACATATTTTATTTTATTTTATTTTATCTTATTTTATTGGTAACATAAACAGACATTAATCATAAAAAATAGTACAAAGGATTTAAAAACTAAGAGAAACTGGACTAATGTCCTAAGGTGTTACACCTGTGCGTCACTCAGGTTGCGTAGGTAAACGGTGTTAAACTATAATTAACAAATACAAAATCAAATTAAAACTAAAGTTAAAACTAAAGAGCAAATAAAAATATTATTACTTGTGCGTGGCTTGGCTGAGGTCATCTGCGACAACTTTAACTGCAGCTTTGTACTTACAAAAGCTTGCTTCGTATATATCGAGCCTGTCCTGCAATTGATTATATAGGCGACACATTCTGGCGACAGGGTTGTGTCGTGAGACATTGTTCCTATATCCAGGCAAGACAAAAGTAGGCATTGGACGCCTCATATTAACCCTAGTGTTAAAGGCCAGTGAGGAGGTCAGATCAGAGGATTCGAGTGTGTGATGCACGATTTTGTATAGGACCATTAAATCTAGTTGCTGCCTTCGGATACTCAAGCTAGTCATATTAAGTTTCTTTAGCCGTTCCGTGTATGAACCCGAGGAGCGCCCCAGGTTGCAACGGAAGCAAACAATTTTAGTAAACCTTTTCTGCACTTTCTCTATAAGTTTTGAGTGGACTTCGTAACGTGGTGACCAAACGACTGACCCATATTCCAATTTACTACGAACTAGGGAATAGAACAAGGTGATCAGACTAGCCCTTTTTTTAAAGGCTTTCGTAACCCTAGTGAGGAACCCTAAAGTTTGAAATGAGCTGTTGACCGTGTGTTGGTAATGTGACCGGAAGGAGAGATCATCGTCAAAGTATACGCCAAGATCCTTGACTGTAGTCCTTCGCTCTAGTGTTTGCCCCTCAAGCTTGTAGTCAAATAATATTTTGTGGCGTTTTTTCGTAAAAGTGATTACGAGACACTGACGTTTAATGACATTCTATTTCTTAGGCACCAAGCTGATACCCTGGATAGATCCTCCTGTAAGCGAACGCAGTCGTTTATAGAATCAATTTGCGCGAAGATTTTGAGGTCGTCGGCATACAGGAGACGCAAACAGGTTAGATCGTCAATAAGGTCATTGATGAAAACCAGAAACAACAATGGGCCGAGATGTGAGCCTTGGGGGACACCGGACTTAACTGGAGCAGGCGCAGATTTGAATCCCTTGATACATACTAGTTGGGTTCTGTTACTAAGGTACGATTCCACCCAGCGTAGCAGCGACCCGTGTACACCGAGAGCATCAATCTTGCGACACAGAAGACAGTGGTCCACCTTGTCAAAAGCCTTTTTAAAATCTGTGTAAATGGAGTCTACTTGGCCACCTCTGTCAAAGACCCGACAAAGGTATGACTTGTATTCAAGCAGGTTGCTTAATGTACTCCTGTTTTTAATAAATCCGTGCTGATGTTGGGAAAGATGCGGTTTAAAATGGTGATATAATTGATCGTAAATAAGAGACTCAAACATCTTACCAGGACACGATAGCAGACTGATTGGTCGGTAGTTCTCGCAGTTTGAACTGTCACCGGACTTATAAATAGGAACTATGTGAGCTACCTTCCACGCCGACGGGAATACGCCAAGAGACAAAGATTGGTTAAAGATCATAGAGAGCGGAAGGCACAGCTCCCTAGCGCAAATCTTATATAGTTGAGAAGGGATTCCGTCGGGACCCGCGCCTTTAGAAGGATCGAGTGAGTCCAACTTTCGCTTGACTTCTTTTACAGTTATAGCGACCACAGCCAGACTAGAGGAGCAGTGAGCACTGACACTTGAATTATGAGAGTGTGGCACTGGCTCTTCGAAAACTGAACCAAAGTACGATGAAAACAGTTGACAAATTCCTTTACCGTCCGAAGAGGACTCGCTTCCCAATGTCATGGTGTGAGGAATGCTCTTGTGACCTTTTCTATTATGAACAAAACTCCAGAAAGACTTTATGTTAGACTGCAGACTGTCTTCTGTGGTGGCGATCCAATTCCTGTAGCATGCAGTTGTAAGAGTTTTAGACCTCTTCCTTAAAAGAGAATAGGTATCATAGTCTCTAGGATTATGGAAACGTTTGGAGCGTCTATGGTACCTCTGTTTTTCCTTCAAGCATTTAATCAAAGGGGGAGAGAACCAGGATGGGTAGTTGTTACTACGTGGCTTTGTCATCGGTGTATGATGATGTATTAAGTTATTAAGCAGCAAATAAAAAGTGTCAACGTTTGCATCTAAGTTATTAGAATTTAGCACAGTAGTCCAGTCTATTTCACGTAGATCCGACTTCAAACCTTCGTAGTCACATTTTGCGAAGTTAAGGCGGGAGACATTTTTAGGTTTTATATTTTTAATTGTACCTTCAATCTCTATCTCAATAAGAAGTGGAGGATGGTGTATGTCGGTTTTAGAAATCGCGTCATCTGCCTCCAAGCCAGAGGCACGGATTCTCTTATAATTAGACAACGCGAGGTCTAGGAAACGATCGTTCGCGTTGCACAGTGTTTTTTTGACCCTCATTTTGGGACAGCCCAACTTTATTACATGATCGCATAGAGAAATATATTACTAACGTAAGACTTCAACTCCCACTGGCCTCGCTATCATAGTTTTCGAGAAAATGCGATCTGAATATAAATACCGGTAAATTAGGATTTTTCTAATTAAATTCATATTTCTTTTTCTATGAATGTTTAATAAATTTCTACATAGCAGCCATAAAGGCCTGCTATAGAGTAAATTTATAAACCATGCACGGGGAAGCTACGACGTCACCATCTCATGAAAATCGCAAATATTACAAAATGAACTTTATTTTTTTGTGACAAAAGTATTTAGTATTAGCAATTTATTTTTACTCGAAAACATAGCTACCTATATGAACTACTTCCACAAAAAAAATCGATTGCTAATGTCATGGAATTTTTGACATATGAATTTTTAAAAAAGTACCGATTTGGTTACCGGTATTTGGTCAAAGTTCTTAATGGTACTTTTTAGCAATAGTAAGAACAATTGTTTGTGGCAGCATTGCATTATGCAAAATCTACGGCTTAATTTTTTATATAGTACTTTATTTATTTCTCTTCTATTTAATTAAAAAAAAACAATTGTTGTTCGTTAGTCTCGCAAAAGCTCTCAAACGGCTGGATCGTTTTATATAAAGAACTTAAGTATGTATACATCACATAATAATATGACACCTGTGATGGTCATATCTATCTAATAATGATGTTTTTGATCAGCGCATTATCATCATAATGCGCATATAAAAAAACAATAATTAAAGATATTTACCCTGTTTTTGTGCGCGTACTAAGGAATGTGATGAAATTCCAGGAAGGCAGGTACAAAAACCGGCCCTCCTTGAATGTCATATTTTTTCTTTTTATATCTGAATCTGAAAGTGGTTAACAAAAGACACATACCTACCAAGTTTCAGCTGAGTGATAATAATAGTTTCAGAATAAAGTAGCTGTGACATACGGACGGACAGACAGTTATAGACAGATAAACTCACGGCACCCTATGCACGGCTACGTCTCAGTGCCGCAAAGGCTAAAAAGTTTTCGCAGTTTTATTAAGTGTGTCGCTCTACTTTTTACTGAACCCGCACAGGCCAGACGTGATCTTTGGAGCGAAAAAGCTTCTCTGCCTACTCCCTTTGTCCCACTTGCCGAGAATCTCCCTCCTGGACATGATCTACCATGGCCGATCTGGAAGTCCTTAACAGGCTTCGGACTCAGATTGGTCGAAGTAAGAAGAACATGGCCAGGTGGGGATTTTCGGCAAGCTCCGATGTGGACTGTGTTTGCGGTGCAGTGCAAACTATGGTACACTTAACATCGTGCCTGGCCTGCCCCAACACCTGCACGCCAACGGATTGAATGAACTGCAGTCGATTCGCAATACAAGTGGCTGAATTCTGGGCTGCTACGATATAATTTCTCGTGTTCCATCGACACGCTAAGAAGAAGAAAGACTTGACGAAACTATAAGGGTTCCGTTTTTTGCCATTCGGCTATGGAACCCTAAAAACAGAGAATGACGTCATGAGCAAACAGATAAGTTTCCACATATACCTGCACCCGTTGCATGGCACATCGATAAACCCGTTTGTCGCGCGTTTTACCGCTCTACCTAGATAATTTATCTCCACGTGCATGGTACAGTCTTTTAATATATCTATAACGCGAGGTCGTAGACAATTTATCTCTAGTGCGTAATGGCTGCATTATGGCTGCCGTTTTTTATACAAGTTTGACAGTTTAGGAAAGTTAGCATAGCGTCAGTTATATCGACATCTTGCGATCGTTTATATACCTATATCTATCTAACCGCGTCGCGCGCGACGCGACAAGCCAACCCATGCAACGGGTGCTGTACGATTTTGTCAAAACAGGTTTTTATGACACGAACATTTGTAAAAAACTGTCGTATTTTTCATCACTGAGCATCAGTGTGCAACTACATGTGGTGTCAACAATAACATAACAATAATAACAAAAATCTCTAGTTATTTCAAATAGATAACAATGTAGTATTCAAGAATGCGTACAAAAATGTAACGCGTCTTATCGACACCACATGTACCTAGTTGATGATGAAAATACGACGACATGTTTTACAAATGGTCGTATCAAAAAACCTGTTTTGACAAGTTCGTATAGGTTTATGCGGAAGCTTATTTGTTTGCTCATGACGTCATTCCCTGTTGTTTACCTGTCTTCCTGAAATTTCTTCACATTTTTTAGTACACGCACTAAAACAGGGTAAATATCTTTAATTATTGTTTTTTTATATGCGCATTATGATGATAATGCGCTGATCAAAAACATCATTATTAGATAGATATGACCATCACAGGTGTCATATTATTATGTGATGTATACATACTTAAGTTCTTTATATAAAACGATCCAGCCGTTTGAGAGCTTTTGCGAGACTAACGAACAACAATTGTTTTTTTTTAATTAAATAGAAGAGAAATAAATAAAGTACTATATAAAAAATTAAGCCGTAGATTTTGCATAATGCAATGCTGCCACAAACAATTGTTCTTACTATTGCTAAAAAGTACCATTAAGAACTTTGACCAAATACCGGTAACCAAATCGGTACTTTTTTAAAAATTCATATGTCAAAAATTCCATGACATTAGCAATCGATTTTTTTTGTGGAAGTAGTTCATATAGGTAGCTATGTTTTCGAGTAAAAATAAATTGCTAATACTAAATACTTTTGTCACAAAAAAATAAAGTTCATTTTGTAATATTTGCGATTTTCATGAGATGGTGACGTCGTAGCTTCCCCGTGCATGGTTTATAAATTTACTCTATAGCAGGCCTTTATGGCTGCTATGTAGAAATTTATTAAACATTCATAGAAAAAGAAATATGAATTTAATTAGAAAAATCCTAATTTACCGGTATTTATATTCAGATCGCATTTTCTCGAAAACTATGATAGCGAGGCCAGTGGGAGTTGAAGTCTTACGTTAGTAATATATTTCTCTATGCGATCATGTAATAAAGTTGGGCTGTCCCAAAATGAGGGTCAAAAAAACACTGTGCGTTGGTAACATAGTTATATTAAGAAAGTTTGCATACCGATATAGAGCTAAGAAGGTATCGAGACTTGAAGTCATGTGACATGTCAGGTGTAAGATAAGGGCCCGCAGGTGACCAAGATAAATTTGGCGTGTTGAAGTCTCCAACCACCAAAGATATATCGTTGTCGTCGGCGGCAAGTAGTATAGATTGCATATTGGAATAAAAATGTGCGAGTGTGTCCTTATGTGTATTAGGCGGTAAATAACAGGCGCAAATATGAATAGTCTGACCATTGCCTGGCCCTCCGATCAGCAAAGTGACCCAGATGTCCTCAGCCTCGCAGTCCCAGTCAGATCTACGGATTACATTTATTTCCTTTTTTACAGCTATCACTACACCTCCTCCATCTGTTTTGGAGCTTGCAGAAGACTCACGATTACGCCTAAAGATGTAGTAACGGTCGTCTATAAATTCACTGCTATATACGCTATTATTTAAGTTTGTTTCAGTTAGGCATATGACATCATAGTTGTTTTGTAATATGTTTAGGAATACATCATTAAGTTTACTTCTAATCCTATTAACGTTCTGGTAGTACAATTTTAATAAGTTTACTGACATAAAAGACTAATTATTGACATGCTACAAATGATGATCGAGTTAATAAATTAATTAATTAATGTAAAGAAAATACATGTATATGAGGACCACTACGTCTTCTTCAGCCTTCCGAGATTAGGCAGATCCTTGACGAATATAGCAGAGGAACTGTCATCCTTACGAAGATAAACTCGACCATACTTCACCCAGACGTATTTGAAGCTGTGATCTCTCGAGAATTTGCGTGCTGCAGCGTACAGCTCTCTGCATTCGGCTGATAAATGTTCTGCGAGGTAAATGTTGACTTTTTCGCCTGGGATGCCTAGAAGGCCTGTATTCAGTGGGTCCGAGCGATGATGCTTGTTGTATCTTTTGTAGGCTGACAGAATTATATCACGTTGACGTTCCGACGGCAAGGTAAGTAGAATGTTGCGAGGACGCGTAGAGTCCGGGTTAAATTTTGCTATTCTTCGAACTGAACAGATATCGACGTCCTGAACCGGCACGTTTATGGTGTCGCAGATTTTCCTCACAATTGCCACCAGATCCTCATTTCGTCTGTCGGGAATGGCCTGTATTTCTAAGTTACGACTTCTAGACACCTTCTCAACAGAGTTGATGCGGCGCTCCATGACATCTAATTCTGATTGAAGCTTAGACTTTTCGGCCTCAAGTGCAGATATGGCATTATTTGCTGTAGCAAGATCTCTTTTGAGGTCTCGCTGTTCGTCGGCAAGAAAGTCTGTGGTATGCGTAAAATCAGTCTTTAGGTTTTCAATAGCTGAGGTTATCTGACTTTGTATCATTTTGTTTACCGATGTTCGAAAGGTATTGAATTTTTCGTCTAATTTGGCGTCCAGCTTTGAATCCAGGAGGCTTAAAAATTCAACGTAGGTCATGCCGTTTGACGACGTTGCGGTTTGGGTCGCAGGCAACGTATAAGTGCATGGTCTAGAATGTTCCGCAGCAGAGGCGCTGTCCTCTACCAAGGATTCGTCGCATGACATTGTAGTTCAAGCACCTGTAGTGAAATGTTCCTTTGCAAGGATTGCATCTGATCAAGTCATCCTTAGAGACCGAAGTATTGCATGCTCGGCAAATCATTGTGTGTAAATAAAACAAGTGCGAGAATTCAACAATAATAAAAGTGCAAAGCAAAGCGGCGACTATCTGTCTGCAGGTAACAAACTGGTTTCCAAGCGTGAGTGAGAGCAAAGTTGTACCGGTGCGATGTGTGTGTGTGTGAGCGAGAGGCAAAGGATGCGTGTACGCAGCACGGGGTCGATGACCGCCAGTGATGACGTCGTCTCGGGCTGCCAGCTGGCCGTTCGTCTGTAGCACTTTGGGAACGTTCACAATTACAAAATCACTTAATTGCACCGAGTCAGTACTTTATCATACAAAACAAATTTCACTGTAAGATTGACCACAACAAGGGCTACAAGACAATGTAAGTTTCCATACTGGGTATTCACTTTGAGCAGGTTTAACAATTAAATCTTTACGGAGCAATTTCAAACGATGTTTACGCGGCGTAAATCCGCTGACATCATTCACAGAACAAGATACAGAGAGACATATTGACAGAAAAAGATAATGTCTTCTTCTTTTTTTTTCTTTTGTAGCGACGAACTTATATTTACCAGCCGCTTGGTAAAGATAATGGTTTTGATCGTTTTATTCGATAAAAGACAAATAGTAAAGTAAAATTGCTTTACTTGCATTAGCAAATTTTCCTTTCTTCAAAAATTGGATTGAAATACAATTTTGAATGTTTTTTTTCATATATTAATGTATTTTTTTTTGGTTAAGTTGCATTTTACTAAAACGAATTTGAAATTAAGTATCGATCGATAATTTTAATCGATTGCAAAGTAAAACAATTGAAATGTTAAACATTTGTCATGTGTCACAGCACTAAATTCAAAGTTTTGCATTCGCTACGCTACTGCAGGGTTTTTAATTGAGATAAATTTCATCATATTATTTCACACCACGTTGGAAAAATAACGAAACAACCCAGATAACATGGGTTCAAAAACTGATCTAGTCAAACCGAGACAAGTGCGAGTCTATGAGCTGGACGACTTTGAACAGTTACTGAAAGGTGTCAAGGTAGCAGCATGCATGATCACAGAGTCCCACCAAGTTGGTATGTATATCATGGAAAAAGTGTTATAAAACTTACTCGATAACACTTTTAGAAAATTTTATAGTGAGATTATAAAGAGTTTGGTTATCCTGTAACCTATAAATATTTTTTCTTATTTTCCTGTAGGCAATAAATCAGTGCTTTTACAACATAATTAGGATCAAAAAATAACTTACAAGGTAAAAATTTAAAGCTATTACCTAAGAACAGTGATTAAATAAACAAAACATTCATTTTCAGTGGACGAAGCGAGTGTGATGCGCAGACTGAGTGCGTTAACACTCAATGGGCCCTCAGACGGTAACTGCTGCTCGTGCTGTGGAGTTGGCCCTTTTGACACTCGAGCTCAGCAGACTGCCCACTACAAAAATCACTGGCACACACACAACTTGAAGAGGAAACTGTTTGGAAAGTCTCCTTTGACTCTTGGCCAGTTTAATTCTAAGCAAGAAGGTAAGATGTTGCTTTCAAGTTAAATCTTTATAAGTTTAGCCTTGTACATGTACATCATCATTACCAGACAAAGGACGTCCACACAGCAATCTGTCACAAACAGTCAGCATCCAGTTTGATACTGCGTTCTTGAATTTTTTTAAAATGATTATTACCAAAAATATACACATGTTGCCTTTAATAATAGTATCTTAAAGCCTATTGCAGTTTTTTCTAGATACTATGATAAACATAGTTCTCTTAAATTCTTTATTGTTTCATCAAGGAGTACAAACTATAAAAACTTCCTTATTTGTGTTTATTGACAATTGATGTGTTTCATTCCTTCCTGTGTAGCTTTTTAATAGTTGTATACATATTGCAGATTTTTCTGCATTTCCTTAAGTGCTCAGGGATTGATAGGTCTCCGGCGGTCGCATAAACAAAAGAATGTTGATACACATCCATGAGGGTTTAATGGATGTTTCTTATATACCTTACCTACTCTGACCATGCCAATAAGAAGTTTTCATTAGTAGCAATCCCTGATGATTGCAATGCTTACTGTTAGAGAAACTTAAAAAACTTAAGCCTTACTTTTTTTTGCAGAAGATGAAGATCTCAGTGTGTCAGGCAGTGACTCTGAAACAGATGAGTCAGCAAACAAACCATCCACTGATCTGTTCGCAGCAGCTACAAGACATTGCAAAGCGTTCTTCACTAACCAGAAAGGGCAAGTCTTCTGTGTCTATAGGTGCATACTTCACCATAAAAAGGTAACAATAATGTATTTATATAAATGTATGAATATGAATGTATATATTTTTTTTCTGATCAGTTGTATTTCTCATTTAATGTATTCTGAATTCTCTTTAAAGTTTCTAGTTATGTGTTGTATTTAATTTAATACTGTTTCTGACCACACAGATTGCAAGTCCAGTTATAAGCCAGTGAACTCAGGCGTTTTATGATACTTTTATTTATTTATTTATTTAAGCCTTAAACCTATTCACAATAAAACTTATTTCATATCATAAAAACTTATTATTTCATATACTTATTTTTTCATAGTCCCTTTTCGGGTAAAGGCCTCCTCCAAGTCTTTCCACCCTTCCTTGTCCCTTGCAACTTCGATCCACTTTCTTCCCGCTATTTCTTTTATGTCATCTTCCCATCTCGCTCTTGGTCTTCCAACCTTTCTCTTTCCTGTGGGGCCCTTCCATTTTGTAGTTTCAACTGTCCACCTTTTGTCTGTGTATCTGGCTAGGTGCCCCGCCCATCTCCACTTCATCTGGAGTGCGTGCTCGAGAGCGTCCGTCAGCTTCGTTCTTTCTCTAATTTCTACATTTCTAATCTTTTGGATCTTTCTTAGTTTTAAAATACTTCTTTCCATTGCATGCTGGCATGAGTTTATTTTATTTGCTATCCTCTTAGTAAATGTCCAGGTTTGGCATCCATATGTGAGACATGGTAGAATGCAGGTGTCTAGCACTATCTTTTTTAGTTTAAGACTGTAGTTTCCTTTTACAATTTCTTTTTGAGACCAATATTTTTTCCATGCTATATTGGCTCTTCTGTCTACTTCTTGCTCGTTGCTGTTTTTGTTGAATGATATTTGTTTGCCCTTTATGATACTTATATAACTCTATTTTAGTACAGTTAGGTTACATACAGACATAACCTTCATAAAATATGTGCATTGAACTACTATTACTAGCGTATGAAATTGACACCACAAAAAATTTTTTTGCGCCATGATTTGAAGCCACCTGGCATCAACGTATACAAACGGTTTGAAATTCGACATTCCAATTTCAGGAAATAATACATCACTATCTTGTCATTGATTTGCGACTCATTTTTTAGGGTTCCGTAGCCGAATGGCAAAAAACGGAACCCTTATAGTTTCGTCAAGTCTGTCTGTCTGTCTGTCTGTCTGTCTGTCTGTCTGTCTGTCCGTCCGTATGTCACAGCCACTTTATTCTGAAACTATAGGCATCACATAGCTGAAACTTGATAGGTAGGCGTATTTTGTTCACCGCTTTCCGATTCAGATACAAAAAGTTAGAAAAAATAATATTTAAGGGGGGGCTCCCATACATGAAACTAAAACCTAAAATTTTTTTTTAACTCAAACCTATACGTGTGGGGTGTCTATGGATAGGTCTTTTAAAATGATGTTGAGGTTTCTAAAACCATTTTTTCTAAAAGTGTAAGGTTTGAGATATAGACGCTTCCAAAGTGGTAAAATGGGCGTCCCCCCCCATCTAACTTTTGAACTAAGAAAGTGAAAAATTTCAAAAAAATATATAATGTAGATCTCAACAAAAACTTGCAACGAAAATTGGTTTGAAGGAGATCGAACCAGTAGATTTTGAGATATTGCACATTTTTATCAACCGCAAATATAACTTTGTCTTTCATACAAACACTATGAAAAACAAAGTTATTTTTGCAGTCGCAATATATTGTGATGTTTTCGTTAAGTGAAAGTAAGTGGACCCTGAATTTAGTTAAGGGTGGCACGGAACCCTCAGTGCGCGGGTCCGACACGCACTTAACCGGTTTACAACTTACTGAATATGTGTGCTTTTGCTGTTGTTGAAACAACTCATTTCCATCTTCAGGAGGAGCCATCAACAGACGGTGATGGTAGTGCTTGGGTAGAACGTTGCAAGAAGCTAGCCATTCCTGGCTTCCAGCGCTGGGCAGTTCTCATGGTGTCCGGAGGCCATTTCGCGGGGGCCATTTTCTCGGGCGGGGTGCCCGTGGTGCACAAGACCCACCACTCTTATGTGACCCGTCGTGGTCAAGGCCAGGCCCAAGCGTTGAGGGACCAACATGGAAATGCACCAAGGTCTGCTGGTGCTAGCTTGAGGAGGTACTGCCAAGCGCAGTTTTTGCAGGTTTGTATGATTTCTTTGTTTTTTACATCTACAATAATGACCTCTTGCTTATTGTACCACCAGCACCCGTTGCGTGGCACATCGATAAACTCGTTTGTCGCGCGTTTTACCGCGTCTACCTAGATAATTTATCTCCACGTGCATGGTACAGTCTTTTAATATATCTATAACGCGAGGTCGTAGACAATTTGTCTCTAGTGCGTAATGGCTGCATTATGGCTGCCGTTTTTTATACAAGTTTGACAGTTTAGGAAAGTTAGCATAGCGTCAGTTATATCGACATCTTGCGATCGTTTATATACCTATATCTATCTATACCGCGTCGCGCGCGACGCGACAAGCCAACCCATGCAACGGGTGCAGGGACACCGCAGCCTTAGAAAGAGCCAAAATCGATTGAACCACGTACCTCGCACCTCTTGTCTTTTGTTTAGAGCAACGCCCGTTTTTGTGTCATGTGTGCGACTGATAGTGGTGAATCGGCAGTGACAACTGTTCCATCCACTAAATAGTTAATTTAACTATTCAGTAATTCCATCTTTCCTTACTGGAACTGTTAGCTAAGATGGAAGCCAGCATAAATGTGATTGAGTGTTTGCTACCATAGTTTCAGTTACTTTCTTAATACGCTTCCATATCACATGAAAAGTTAATCAGTAAACTCCGTATTTTTAGGGTTCCGTACCTCGAAAGGTAATGAACAGAACCCTTATAGGATCACTTCGTTGTCCATCTGTCTGTCCCTACTCTTTTATTTATTTGGGTCTTAAGGTCTGAGCCTACTATACCATACAATTACCATGACCGTGCTAGGAGTGTATCAGACACGAAAAGCATCACGATACGCTCTACTTTGCCCACTGAACAGATCTAAAGCGTTCTGTCTCACCGTAATATGGAGCGAGAGCGAGAGCGTATTTTGTTTGACACGCGTGTTTGACACGCGACTCTGTTGGTCGGTGACGGATCGGTCAGAACTATGTCATAGTTTTCTTTCACACGTTCCTAGCGCGAACAAGGTATGCTGCGGTGAAGCGAAGTCTCAATAAGTTGTTTACCTATAATCTTTTATTTTTATAGTCATACATTTGGCCAGACATTTGACTACGATTGCACCTGATGTTAAGTGACAATGCAGCCTAAGATGGACCATGTCTGCCTAGTAACAGCCTATTCACTCTTTTCTTGAAAACGTCCAAAATGTAATCCATGTAATTTCTTATTATCCAGCACGTCCAAGACATAATTGGCGGCTGGGTGGAAGACCTTATAGGCTGCACGTTCATCCTCTACCGAGCGGTGGGTTCGCTCAACCAAGCGGCCTTATTTGGCAAGAACTCGCCTCTCAACAAAGACGACCCGAGGGTCAGGGTGCTGCCGTTCCCTACGAAGAAGCCGTCATATAAGGAGGTGAAGAGGGTGCATGAGACGGTGGCCAGTGTGGAGGTTTATGGTTAGTAAACTTGATGTCGATGCGATGGGTACTTACGGTCGAGTTCTTTCGCGCCTAACCACTTTTCAACAAAAAATGATTGCACATACAATATAAAAACAGGTGTCACCTAATTGATAAAAGACAATTAATTGATTTATCAATAGACAACGTGTATACAGCGATTTTGGGTCTTAAGGTGGTTAGGCGGCGATGCCCTCGATAGACGTACCTTTATGCCCAGTAACAATTGGTCAAGCATATATTAAGGTATACTTCCGAGAAATGCGGCTTAAATTGACTCGTGTGGAGCCTCAAAGTCGCGTGACTATGATGGAACTATGGAAGTGTATCAAACACTGTATGGAGTGGGCATCGAAAGTCTACGTTTCTGAAAGGATTCAGAAAAGTAGCTATGTCCCAAAATAATCCTTTAAGAGATAGAGAAAGAGAGGGGGGGGGGGGGGGGAGAGATAGCAGGAAGAAAACTTTAATTATAAGTAAATCGCGGGGTATCTTGATCTCTTTCTGTTCTTATTCTATTACAATTCTTACCCTCATATTATTTTCAAACTACGTACGAACCGAGCTTTCGAACCCCTTTTGGTGATACTCTATTGAGTAATAATGTTTGATTTGGCAATAAATAGAAAGAAAGAAAGAAAATAAATTTATTCGACCAAAATAAACACAACTTTTTACATTGAAATAGGTGCCATTCTCTGTCATAGCATTGCGTCTGTTCTTTTGTTTTTCCAGGTACGTACTCATCATGAAATTCTCTTACATTTCAGACACAATGGAGCTTTTTCAAAAAGCTCTGATATCGTCGACAGCGAAGCCCGTAAAGACGAGTTCTGATACCAGTTTGCAGAGCAAAAAGCCGCCGAAAGCCAGCCCTAACAAGCCTGTTGACAGGGCCAAGTCTAGGTAAATATGGAGGCGCGTTGAGAACTCGAATCTTCATTTTGAAGTGTATTTTATGTTTGGGGATTAGATATAATAATAATGACTTAAAGCCTAAAGCTCTCACTTGCTAATGACCTATATTTATTTTAACAGAAAAATAAAAAAAGATTTCTTAAACCGATCACATTTCATTACATTCTTACAGAGAACGTGCACCACGCGAGCTGCCCACCCAAATGCTGTCAAGCGAAGATGAAGGCCCCTGCTACATCGACTCTGAAACACCAGCAGGCTGGATAAAAACCCTCTTGGAACAGAGCTCCAATGGAGTCATCACCGACTCACGCAAAGACCTACTCAATGACAACCCTGTGCCTTGCCCGGACTCCGAGAGTGAGAATGAGAATAGAATAGACAAGAAAGAGAGGAAGAAGAAGAAGAAAGAGAAAAAGGTGGAGGAGAAACCGCCGGTGAAAGTGCCGCAGAAGATTCCTACAAATGTCAAAAAGGTAACATCAAACACTATACACTATTGGGACCCTGCGGAGTGTATGGTGGGGGAAAAGAAAACGATCACTGCGCATGCCGTGGCAAAAATTTGCAACTAATCGGGGCTACTTGTCAATGTTTGTCGCCAAAGCTATGAAAATGGGTAAATAAATTTTATAATTAACAAATTAGAAACACGGCTGCCGTTATGTAATTTATATGTATATAGTCGATCTGTAATATATATTATAGATTTATATATTTATATATATATATATATATATAATAGATTTATATGTATATAGTCGATCTGTCATTAATAAAAATGTTCTGTTATTATACTTTTTTACGCAAATTGCAAAACGGTAGTCGTGTTCCTATTGTTTAAATGAAACGTATTTAAACATTTTTAGAGACGAAAAAGAAAATAGGCTTAGGTATGTGTAGTGGTAGCTGTTTCAATTGATCGTAAGTACTTAGTAGATGTCTTTCTGTTAAATATTCTTATGTTAGTATTTGGAAAACTCATTTGATTCTATTCGAACTAATTCGGTGTATTCGCGCTGCCAGCACCCCACACACAACCTGCTATCGCTTCCCCCCGCGCCCCTGTGCCCTGCAAGTGAGGTCTCGATTTCGCGGTCTACATAAATAATGTTTTTTTTAGGTTCGGAAAGTACTTACGATTAACCTTGTTTTTTAAGGTGTAATGGTCACTGATGTTTGTCGAATTATATCAGCTCGAATAAAGTAACTATTGCTTTTACTTCATACTTCTTCTACATTCCTTACGTGTTCGCCTAAAACCAATTTTTTTACCTTTTAGCAAAGTTTGGGGCCGGAAATTGATTTTGTGTTTTACATATTCAAAACCTGTTTTTATTACTATTTCCATTTTTCTCTCTTACTGCCTGTACAAACTGCCTCTAAAATACGATTTATTGACTTTCTTTATTTCATAAATTTGCTTTATTTAATAGATAAATAACAAACAATTATCAGTCACAATTTGACAGGTGCCCTGAAAGACGCGTTTGCCAGAGGGCGCTACTATCGTGCATGTTCCCAATAGTATTCTGTAAAAATAAAAGCCTTATAATATAAATTGCACTTGTAAAAAGCAACCGTGACTCTGTGACAGACGAGGAATCGAACCCCGTGTCTTACGCTATTCGGGCGTATGCCTTTACTGCTCGGCCACCGTCACATTAACTTGAATTTTGCAAGTGCTTTCTTTTAACGCGTAGGCTGCGTGACCTCATCAATGTTGCGAGATTGCTCTCACAATCAATTAAATTATTAAGTTTGTATAGTGATAAAACACTAAAAACAAAAATCAACTATAAATAAAAGCCTTATTTATATGTTGAATATCAAGTATAACCATAGTGTTATTTTTATTCTTAGTGGTCTAATGACCATAGTAATGTATCTTGATACATATTTGAGGCTTTTTAGTCTACGTACGCATTGCTTTTTATACAAACACACTATAAAAGTAAATAGCAACACCAGCTTTGTTTATGTTTCTTCTTAATTTAAGAGTTGTGCTATTGTCGGCGGAGTATTTTTTTTTCCATGTCATATCCTTGACCTCCTGGTAGCTATAACATGAGGCCCAAATTTTATTTTATTTTATTTATGTCGAAATTTTAGTCTAAACCTTCCTCTCATCATCTTCATCGTGTCGCACCAAGCGTCCCATCACATTTCCGCTCTCATTTATGCTTATTAGTAAGAAAATTGGGTGGACTCATAGTAAAACATACTTCCAATAAAATGTACACTCT
Organism: Pyrausta aurata; assembly: GCA_963584085.1. Classification (NCBI taxonomy): domain Eukaryota; kingdom Metazoa; phylum Arthropoda; class Insecta; order Lepidoptera; family Crambidae; genus Pyrausta; species Pyrausta aurata. Next base: position 2,915,026 of record OY757264.1, read on the forward strand.
TAAATTATTCAGATGTGGAAGATGATATCCGGCAAAGAGGACACATCCCTGGAGACAATCTTCGAAGGCTGGGAGTCTGGCGAGCTGGAAGCGGCTTGCAACACTCAAGACCCCACCGATGGCAACACTGCGCTGCATAAAGCAGCCATCGCAGCCAAACCGGACATGGTTACGTAAGATTCAATCTTATAAATAACTTAATAAGAATTCATGCATAACTGGTTTCTGTAAGGACCATTCTCCACTCACTGCATATCCTGTACTAGCTTTTGCCCGCGACTTCATCCACGTCTAATAGTGACTTCTTTCTCCCGTTTTTTACACATTTACCACTATATCTTTGCTCCTATTGGTCGTAGCGTGATGTTATATAGCCTATAGCCTTCCTCGATAACTGGACTATCCAACACAAAAAGAATTATTCAATTCGAACAAGTAGTTTCGGAGATTAGCTCGTTCAAACAAACAAACAAACTCTTCAGCTTTATAATATTAGTATAGATTGGGACCGTGTGTGACGACGTGACGTGACGTGACGTGACGCTGTGTCACAAACTATTGGAGGACGTTGAAATGACAAATGCTGGCTGTCAATATTGTATTATCCGTGTAGTATTTTTAATTATGTTAGCGAATAGTAAACAGTGAAGCATAGAACGGCACTAGACCAGCGAGTCATGGTGCCTTTCCCTACGGGAGCTGTCAATCTGACACGGACCGACGCATAATTTGCTAGAGAAATGGTGACAGACGTCCAACGTAGTTATTTTTTTTTGGTTACTGCGAGCGCTGTCATCGTTTCGGGTCGGCATCGGTTTGATAGTTATAATAACTGTTACGTAGTTAAGGGTATCGATATGTAACAAACAACACTATTTTTGAGTTGCGAAAAAGTGGCAACCTACCCAATGGCATTTTGGTCTATCTAATAAAAAATCGGAGTATACTTTTAAGTAACCTTTTATGTTGTCTACAGTCAAATCCTGACCGCGGGCGGCGACCCATGCATACGAAACCACCAACTTCAAACTCCATACGCGGCTACTCCTCACAGCGACACCAGAATTGCCTTTCGCCTGTTCCAAGGGCAGTATCCTGACAAGTACAACTACTCTAAGGTTAGATAATACTAACAATTCTTTTTTTTATTAATTTCCTTACATTCATCATTTGTGGATGCAAAGCTGTATTTATTTAAAACTACTAGAGTGAATTTTGAAAACATCACGATAATTTTATGTACTATTGAGTACATATTTGAAATTAAGTAGCTCCTTTGCTAGCTTCGCCTATCATGATGCGTTCTAAGAAATAAATTATTCTGAAAAGGTAAAATAAGAAACCAAAAATTGCGCACGGGCGGGACTCGAACCAGAATCTTTCTGGCTAACCGGGCCAAATGCTCTTCTGATTGAGCTACCGTGCTGTCGGTCCGACCACGCGAAATTTCTGGTCTCTTTTGGATAAGTCATTGCGTAAACCATTAAATAAATAATTAATAAAGTAAAAATCGTGTTTACCTGAGCTACCGCACATTACCCATGAAAAATAAAACTCGTATAATATTCTCCTCACAGGCGCACATCCCCGGCCCAGTGACGCCTGAACTTCTAGAACAAGAGAGAGAGAAGAAAGCGCAGCAGAAGCGCGCGAAGCGACAGCGCGAGAAAGAGAAGCAGGTCGAGAAGATAAAGTCGAACAAGTTCTTGCAGATGACTGATGTGCAAAAGGTAAAGTACCAATTATTACTATAGGTAAACCGCTTCATTGAGACTTTGCCTGCGGGGTGGCGAGGCGCGGGGGGAGGCGAGAGCGGGCGTCGTGAGGTGGTGTGAGCGGCGCAGATACACCCGCCCGCGCCGGTCACGAACCGCGCTCTCACCTCCCCCCGCGCCCCGCCGCCCCGCAGGCGAGGTATCAATGAAGAGGTCTACATAGACGTCTACAGGGTGTCCCGTAAGTAGTGGTTCAACCGAAAACCGTAGATGGATGAGGTCATGATCTATCAGAATAGGCCAACATGGGTTAAGAAAAGTCTCATGGTTTAAGTTTATATTTTCAAAAAAATGCCTCATTTGCCGATGTTTTGAGTGAAACTTTTATAGTATTTTGTAATCTGCATTAAATGTTGGGCACAAACTGTCCAGTATACTTTTTTTTCAACACAGGTCTTTAAACTTTTGAGTAAAATTTTTGTGGGCCAAAAAAAATCAAAATTTTGTCATTTTCTGACTAAACTATTGAAGTTTTTGATGAAAAAATATTTTGGCTACATAGTTTAATTATGAAAAAATTATAATAATTCAGAAAAACATTAATTTTCGCTGTATTAAAATAATGGTGAGAGCGAAAGTGACGTAAGTCGAATTTTTTGAAAAAAAATATAAATTATTGAATAACTCTTCAACCATGAGACTTTTCTTAACCCATGTTGGCCTATTCAGATAGATCATGACCTCATCCATCTACGGTTTTCGGTGGAACCACTACTTACGGGACACCCTGTATATAGAATATAGACGGCGCCTTTAAACTGACTTGCACTTACCGGTAAAGCGACGTGCTGCATATTCCTATCTCTATTAATATTGTGGCCTCAAGAAGTCAAGACTCAGTTGCTAACGCGCCGACTTTACTAATATAGTTAGTAAGTAATCTTGCACAACGCATCTTGAATATCGTAATATCGCCATAATTTTAATAGGTGGCTTATTATAACATACGAAATGTATCTTATTATAAGCAATACAGTTGAGATTAGCTTGTCATAAATAGACTGCGTAGTAACGAATTTTTATGACTGGCAGGCAAGAGTGCGTTCCACTAGGTACCCTCAATTACTAAACACTCAACATTCAGTTTTTTTTTTGCGTAGGGTCCATTGATAATTTAGTGTGGTAACCTCGTAATGTCCCTACTAAATTGTCTATGGATTCCTATTTTTTTCTATTAACTGACATCTGTTTCGTTTGATGTCTCATAATTATTGTAGTCTGTCTCTTTTTATTAAATATAAGAAAGAGAAAGAAACACAACGTTAGCTTTAGTTTTTTAGTTTTTTGCATTACACATAATAATCAGACTCAGTGACGAGAATAAGTACCTATTGATTTGATGTTGCTAATGTTACACTTTCAAAATGGATTTTGTTCTTCTGATATTGTGCGCGCAAACATCCAAAAATGTTTCGGAAAAAAAGTTATATGTTTTTTTTTAATTTTGAGCTCCATTCGTATCAAATGAAGTCAATTACAATATTTCACGAATCTCACTCTCTCTTTCCTATCTCAGGTAAAGACGGACGAGGCGAGATGCTTCTTATGCGGTTCATCTCTACCAAAAAAACCATTCGAGTACGATAGCTATAAGTTTTGCACCATACGCTGTCTGCAGAACCACCGCAACCTACGACCACTACACATGAGTGCCTGAAACATACCGCGCGATGCAATCGTGGATCAAGACTTGAGTATTATTACTATTAGTAATATCTAGTGGCTTTCTATCTGAGCTTTGCTCGGTATTATGATAAAAGAAAAAAAAACTGGATTTGAAACCGTGTGGGTTACTTACCCGAGCTATCATATTTATTTGGTTTTATAGTTAGTTAGTCCTCCAAACTTAACGGCCTTACCACAAATAAATAAACAAGGTTTGAACAACTGTTTGAACGCTATGCGGCTAAAATAAAATGTATGCCACCCTTATGTCATTTGACTTGATTGACGTTGATTTTATACTAGCCGTAGCCATGTTATATTTAAAACAGTGTTCGAAACCTTGTTTAATTATTTGTGGTAAGGCAGTAATAGTCTGCCCGTGGCCACGGATGATGTAACGCATTCAAAATGTGTTTAAATCAATATCATAACATTGACTTTTGTGGCGTCATTTACTATTGTATTCCCATGTAATTTTAGACGTTATTCAGGAAATATACAACTATATGGTAATTTTCTAAAAATTCAATGTAGCTGCACTCAGATTTTTAATTAGATAGACCAAAATTACATTTGGTGGGTGGCCAGTTTTTTCGTAATTAAAAAATAGTGTGGGTCCTGAATAATCGAAAGTTTCAATTTCATTCAATTGTTGTTTATAATCGATTTTAAAATATTCAAATAATATTTTGAATATTTTTTGCAAGATAAACCTAGATTTTTCTACTCCTTACAAAACCTGTTTTATGTATTACGTATTATTTAACATGTTTAATTTATCCTAATTAGTAAAATCACAATGAAAATTCATATCACAAGTTCAATTAATCGCGTACAATTGAATTGTAACAACACTATGGATACTACGCTAGCAACATTAAAACATAAAAATTTCGATTGAAGCTGTCATTCGGTCTATCTAATTAAAAATCAAAGTATAGATCAGTTAACCGGTTGGGGACCCTGGCGTACGCCGGCGTACGCTGTCAAATTTGCCTGATTCTGTCCCGATAGGCCCAACCGTACGCCGGCGTACGGTCTCGCCTATGGAGTGTTTCAAACACGTACTGTGGCGGTATTTTTGATCAGATCTTAGCCATGTTGACTTTTTTGAATAGATGAGACCGAATCCTATACAATTGACACCAAAAACAGCCGAAAACAACAACTGTAAGGAGTATGGCACTTGGCAACAATAGTGACCATGGACAGTTAGGGGCTTGATACTTGACTCTCGAAATTTCAAGTGGTGATACTTGAAAATAAACATTCTACATATGCGTGTTTTTGTGTGTGGATTGAATGTTTGCGGTTCGTAGACGATTTTGGTTGAAAGATTATTTATATTACGTCATTTTTTTAGTACTTACGACAACAATAACAAATGTTGTCGTTATGGGCGGGTAGTTGTTTTATTATGGCCCATTATAAAATAACTACCCGCATTAAATTTTAATTTGTTTTGACACAAGTATAGGCATAACATTCAGTCACAATACCCTCTTTACAGATTTGTAATCGGTTGTCCTTCCAAGAAGTTACGTGTGTTTACGTAAGTGTAATCCGACACCACGCATGCGTGTGATGTCACGTGACATAAGACGTCACACAACATGATTGACAGCTTATTTTTTTATCGAGTCTCGACCGGTTCGCCATGCATACGAAATTTCATGAAAATTGTTGAAGACGTTTCCGAGATTCAGGTAAAATTCTATAGATAATACTATACTATAGCTAGGTTAAAGGTATAGTTATTAAATACAAGCGAGTTCATAGCTCATTACTATTTAGTACTGCTAGTGCTAATGTGCGTTTTGTAGGGATGTCATGTATTGGTGTTGAGAATGTCTGTCGTATGTGAATTTGTTAGTACTGATGACTGAATTTCTTGCGGCGATGCTAGTTCATGCCTGTGCCTTTATGTTGATAAAACAGGTAAATAATATGCTCAAGAAAAGTAATGTTTCATGTGATAGATGAATTAGGGCGCCACTGTTTTTACAATCTTACAGATAATTAATTATGTTTTCGATTATAACTATTTTTTTTTCCGTTGAACCCTTATCTAAAACATTTTAGTGATTGTATATGCTTATTTTCTGATTTCCAACACAGTTTAAACTTTTATTTAAAAAGTAGAATCTGTAATTTAATACTTTTTAAATTAAAATACACCTTCAATTTATTACACCTACAATTATTTATTTTAAGTGTCATTTTTTTAGGGTTCCGTAGCCGAAAGGCAAAAAACGGAACTCTTATAGTTTCGTCAAGTCTGTCTGTCTGTCTGTCTGTCTGTCCGTCCGTATGTCACAGCCACTTTATTCTACAACTATTAGCATCACATAGCTGAAACTTAGAAGGTAGGTGTATTTTGTTCACCGCTTTCCGATTCAGATACAAAAAGTAAGAAAAAATAATATTTAAGGGGGGGGCTCCCATACATGAAACTAAAACCAAAAAAATTTTTTTTACTTAAACCTATGCGTGTGGGGTGTCTATGGATAGGTCTTTTAAAATGATGTTGAGGTTTCTAAAACCATTTTTTCTAAAAGTGTAAGGTTTGAGATTTAGACGCTTCCAAAGTGGTAAAATGGGCGTCCCCCCCCCATCTAACTTTTGAACTTAGAAAGTGAAAATTTTGAAAAAAATATATGATGTAGATCTGAACAAAAACTTGCAACGAAAATTGGTTGGAAGGAGATCGAACCAGTAGTTTTTGAGATATTGCACATTTTTATCAACCGCAAATATAACTTTGTCTTTCATACAAACACTATGAAAAACAAAGTTATTTTTGCTGTCGCAATATATTGTGATGTTTTCGTTAAGTGAAAGTAAGTGGACCCTGAATTCAGTTAAGGGTGGCACGGAACCCTCAGTGCGCGGGTCCGACACGCACTTAACCGGTTTTATTTAATCCTTATTTTATACGAATTCCTATACTATTCCCTCTAAGATACACTTTCCTCGTAGATACACTTTTGAGAAATCTCCGCTTTTGTTCCTGTAAGATACACTTTTTTTAAGCGTTAAGAATCTTTCCTCGTAGATACACATTTAGGTATAGTCACAGGCGCGACACTGATCTATCGGTGTAACTCGGGCGTCGGTGACCTTGTAATGTCGCGTCTACGCCTAGGGTTGGCGGTTTAGCTACCGCGGCACAAGGAAATAATAATTACTTAATGAAAGATGTTTATGTATTTCAGGTTCAAAATATATTTGGTATAGTGTTCACATATGTTATAAATTACTTACTTTAATATATTTTCTGTTTTTGCGACTTACTTTAAACATTTTATAATTTAGTTTAATTATAGCGAAGATTCGAAATCGTACGAACGGTTTTTTCAAGACATATCAAAAGTTATATGTTGCATCTTGGCCAACAAACTATTTCCCAATGTTTGGGACAAATCGTATCATAATAATCGCATACGGCGCGATGCGGCGCGGGCAAACTACGTAAATTGCTTCGAGCAGAGACGACGGCTCGGCGGTGTGACTCTTCGACTCTCGCATACCGTGGCATGCGTTCCCCACCTCGCGCGACCCGCGCTCGCCCCCGCGCGCCCCCGTGACACGCACACAGCCGCGAGTTAGTTTACTGCACACAAGTGTCAGTGTCGCTTCTTTTTACGTTTGTATATATATTCTTTGGTATAGTTGTGCAATAAATTATAAACTAATTTATGGGTAAATTTTCGAACCGTCCTTTTTTCGTCATTACGGTGGCAAATTTTATTTTTTACTGTTCATCAAAACTAAATGTGTAAGAATATTGATTTAGATGCTATGAATCTAATAATTTATAAGGCACTCTTTAAAACTATTACTTTCGGAGATATAAATAAATTTTGAATTCGCGCCACCGAAATGGTGATAAGAGCCACCGAAATTACCCTATCAATTAATCAACTAAGCGAAATTTCTGAAATATTAATACAATAAAAATGAGTTGGTGTATTTTAATATATTTTTTTATATTAATCGTTAACGCTTAAATTAGGAACTTTGATGAAACAGTAACATATTTTTTATTACAAGTACTATAATCTTGATAGTTTGAGCTAGGTTTCCTCTTCTTCTTCCTAGCAACAGTCCCGTCTGGTGACGAGGTCTACTTTCCGACTATTTTTTCTTCCTCCACTATGCCTTATTCTGGACGTCGTTCTCGGCTCACAGCTTTCTAGGTCTTTCTTAATGAAACTCAACCATCGCAGTTTAGGCCTTCCTCTTCGCCTTTGATCCGGTAGGTTTTGGTTGAGTGCTACATTGCCGATGTAATCAGATGGTCTCCTTTTCACGTGTTCAAACCATCGTCATACCTATGCTCGGTGTTTCTCTGCGAGATCGAATCAGAAACAAGGAGATACGTAGAATAACTAAGGTAACGGACATAGCCCTGCGAATCAGTAAGCTCAAGTGGTAGTGGGCAGGGCACATAGCGCGAAGAACTGATAGCCGTTGGGACAGAAAAGTTCTAGATTGGAGACCCTTCGACCAAAGGCGCAGCGTAGAACGTCCACCGACAAGATGGACAGACGACCTTGTAAAGATCGCTGGATCGCACTGGATGCAGACCGCTCACAACCGGTCGTTGTGGAGAGTCATGGGGGAGGCCTATGTTCAGCAGTGGACGTCCTTCGGCTGATAATGATGAATGATGATGAACCATCGTAGCCGGTTTTCTTGTAGTTTATCGGCGACGTCGCGCGCGCCGAGGCTACCGCGCACATACTCGTTGAGGATCTTGTCGAGCCTCGTCACTCCGCACATCCATCGCAGCATCTTCATCTCAGCAGCTTAGATGGTCTGCACGTGTTTTTTGTGACCGCCTAGATCTCGCAACCATATGTAAGCACTGGTCTTATGAATGACTTGTACACCAGTCCTTTTTAGGGTTCCGTACCTCAAAAGGAAAAAACGGAACCCTAATAGGATCACTTTGTTGTCCGTCTGTCCGTCCGTCTGTCAAGACCCTTTTTCTCAGGAACGCGTGGAGGTATGAAGCTGAAATTTATATCAATTACTCAGGTTTACTGTCCCTTGAAGCTGTGAAAAAATCAAACTTCTAAGCCAACGCAATCAAAAGATACAGCCGTTTATGCCGCAAATTTTCGACACTTGCAAGGGAATCAAAACCTACAGGGTGCTTCCCGTGAACTCAGAATCTTGAAATTTGGTACGAAGCAACGTCTTATAGCATAGATAAAGGAAAAATTACGAAAACCATAAATTTTTAGTTACATCACATAATATATATATTTTTAATAATTTTAAACTTACATTTCCTCATAAACGCGTAGAGGTATTAAATTGAAATTCATACCAAATACTCAGGTCTATAATACCTTTAAGCTGTAACAAAATCAAACTTCTATGTCACCGCAATCAAAAGAAACAGCAATTTAAGCTGCATATTTTGAAACTCGCAAGTACTCGCAAGGGAATCAAAACCTAAAGGGTACTTCCAGTCGACCTAGAATCTTGAAATTTGGCATGAAGCATCGTTTTATAGCACACATAAAGGAAAAATTCCGAAAACCTTAAATTTTTAGTTACATTACAAAATATATATTTTTTCTTGCAGGTTTGTACGGAACCCTAGGTGCGCGAGTCCGACTCGCACTTGGCCGGTTTTTTTACTTTATGGGCATTCTACTGTCACGCCCGTAACTGCGCGCCACTTGAGCCAGACGGCTGCTATGCGTCGTTGTAGGTTATTCTTCAGATTACCAGACTCAGATCACCTCGAGCATAAAGGTGTCTTTGTCTTGAGCGAACTTAAATCCCTCGCTACACTCAGGATTTTCTATTCCACCCTTACTGGACGCTCAGGCGTAAACCCGTTATGCCCTCGCTTCGCTCGGGCCTCAAATCTACAATCCTCACAATTCGCTCGTGATTCAAGGTGGCGCCTGCGCCGAAAGACATCATTTTACCCCTGGGTGAATAATCTACTATTAACTCGTCAAGTATGTGTAAACGAGACACAATAAAAATTCCATTGTTATGCGACTCTCGGCATTCGTTTGATACCTGACTGATTAAATACTTATCTATTTTTATGGTCGAGGCGTCTCTCATTTATTATCCTTGTATTTTGGTTTAAGCTATTTTTGACTGTATGACATTATTGTGCTTTGCTTATTTCAAGCAATATTCTTGTTTAGTTTGATATTATATATGTTTAGTTTTTTATGAAACTGTCAATTTGGTCCAAAATTGCGTAAATCGTTGATTTAAGTTTAATATGCCTGTCCACACTTTTTGTTTTTAAGAATGCCATTTGTTTTATTTTGTTTCAACTTGCAAGTATTATTAATTGTGTCTGTTCATATGTTCTTTTGTTTTTCTAGTGTATTTTTTTTGTTACAGCTTTGATGATCAAAGATGGCTATATATCTATATTTTTAATTTCCAAAACTTGCAGTAACACTTTTCTGGTTTGCTGTACTTGGCCAACGTGTATCTTACAGGAACAAAAGCGGGGATTTTTCAAAAGTGTATCTACTAGGGAAGTTTATCTTAGAGGCAAAATTCTTACAACATACTAATTAAAACATAATATAATTAATACTGGATACATAACGTCGTTTAACTTATTAGAAAATCATTGTTAAGGACTTAACTAAAAAAAGTTGTAAAAAAATACTAAAACTTAGCATATCGCAAAGTAACCACTCTAAACACTGCCTCTCGAATGAGGGGATTGAAATTATTTCCCAACGTCAACCTGTATATTGAAAAGGTTAACCGAAGTTTAGGAAAAACATTCATCTTTATGCAATTTGGTAATACTACTTACCTGTTTTCGTGTTTAGATGAAATGTACTGAGAATATAAAAACAATTATATTACTAACGCTCTGCTGTGTCCCAGATGCTGTTGATACAGTATAATTTGATTGAATTAACATAATACTCGAGATATAAAGTGGGCAGAGAAAAACAGGGGCTATGTTGCTATGACAATAAAACCACTAGAACCACCATTGCTAGTATTTTATTTTATTTTATAGTAATTTGTTTATTGAGACATTATTTCTAAACTAATTAAGCCTATTAAGTACAAGATTATAATAAATTTGAAGGGGTCGTCGCTTTTGGTCTACGACCGGTCCCTTCATCGCAGTTTATGATAACATATTTAATTAATTATTTATATTATAAATGTATTTATCACATTGCTAGTATTGAGCGAGGAACTATACTCGTAACTAAGCTTAAAGCTAAGGGTTTGTTTCTTTAGCTAAATGCGTTAAAATCAGAAACGTAAAAATACCTTAGTATTCCTCTTATTGAGAAAGGCTCACGTTCTACAACCGATGTAAATAAAGCATCAATTAAAATTAGTTAAAAGTGATCTAAAAAAGTAATAATTCTATGTGATATTGTAGTCGTTTAACCAATTATTGTATTTTAAATAGTAGTAGTACCGCAACGTGGGTAAGAATTTAGTAACATAGCTTTTTAAACATTTTTTTAAAGGTTTGTCATCCATTCATAATAATTAATTATAGTCATTATACAGTTAATTACGAATACGAATATTATTATTGTTATGTAAATATTTTATTACTTTACTTGTAGTGTCACTTTCGAACATTGTCTAAATGCGCTGCCCTCTCCCCAAAACGAAATCGCGATAAATACCATCAGTTTCGTAAATGATTAAATTATTTAGAAATTAATTACATATTTTTACTATGAATTTAATTTATGTCAGTCAAGAATAATTTATGTATGTAGATTAAATCATAAAAAAATAATAACTTTATTGCTATAGAAATGATTAAATGAAACATTTTAAAACTTTTTAGACATACTTATTCTAATTATTATTAGTTTTTATTTATTGAAATGAATATTTAAAAATTTCATAATTGTGCTGAATCTTCGTTGTCACTGCCAAAGCAAACGTGATCAATAAATATGATGTTTCTTGGACAATCGTTTTTTTTTGTCTTGTGACGTCACCTTACATGAAACCATTAGGCAATTACTCGTGATTTATTGCATAAAAATGCCAACATTCCTGCGCAGTGCGTAAATCTTTATCTGTCCTTTAGTTTTTTTCACTTCAACTCATTGTTTTTTCCAATCGCCCTCCGTAACAATAACAATAGGGGACGTGCTTTTCTATGCGCGTACGCTCTACAAAACTACGAATATTATCATTGCTGCACAAACTTATAAATTGCAACGAACGTAAAATGAACCTTATCGTACTGTAATAGAGGTGAACCAAACGCAAATAGAGTTTGCGTTAAGGTGCGTTTCGGTGCGATGCACATGGAGTCGGCAGTCGCGCGCCCACCGACTGTGGTTCCGGTGGGGTCGATCACCAACCGTAGTGTGTGCATGCCTTTACTCACTCCGAGTTTGAGCCGCGCGCGTGTCGAACGTACCCGCTTCGCGCCAAAACTTGTTCGAATTACGAACGCGTGACGAGATTTCAAAAACAAACTGAAACTTTTTAAAAACATTTCAGCCCGCGAAGTTTTTATTTAAAATTATTTGTGGCCAGTGTTGTGGTTTTAATAACAATGAAATAAACACTTTACGAGATAAACAGTGGTAAAAACTATGAACAATATGTGCTTAATATTTGGAAACTAGGTGCTTTTATGCAATGTTTGTGTTGTGAATAGCGAATAAAATTACGAAAATGAAGATGTGTTGGTATTGTGTTGCGAAATTGCTCGTATTGTGGGTTGCGGTCGTTCGAGTCGGTGAGTAGCAATTATTTTCGCAAAACTTTCTTATTTATACTAATATACCTATTAATTAATATTTGTATACCTGGTTATTTTATTTACTAGCAAACCCAGTATTAAAAAAACATCTAAGTACACGTTTTTTTACCTCATCAAAAACTCGCAGATAGTCATTACTTACCACTATTTTATTTGCTATTCCTATTTTATTGATACGAGAAGTGTAAGGCCCTGCTTACCCTTTTGCATACATTACTCGATCACGATATTTTTTGTTTGCATTGCAATTTATTCTTCTATGTGTTTTTCAATGCTATGACGCACCGAGAAATGAATACGCGAGTATGTAATAACGTTCTAATCGTCACAGTTCACCAAACTCGCCCCAACACAGGTATTTAATATTTCCTGCTGGACTGCAGAATACTCAGCCCCAAGTAGATTTTCCCACAATCATTCTAGTACGTCGAAAACTTTATAGAGTTGTAAGAAGTCGTTAGTCTAAACCTCCCTCGAGAGATAACTTGCAACCGCTTAAGAAATCGCCTTACAAGTATCCCCTAGGATATTTGAATTATGCTAATTACCCTAAATACTTAGTGAGATTTAATGGATATGTAGAAAATAGAAAAAAATATAAGTTCAAAATATAGGTACCTATTTCGCCTTTTTTGAATGCTTAAAAATATGTCTGGCATCTGGTACGACTGGGCAATCACTGTAAACATTGATTTTAGGACAAGTGTGTGTGACACGATTTCATTGACCTACCCAATGAAACAATATTTTTTTAAAACAAACGGTAATAAAAAATTACGTATCAAAAATGCATTCTTTGCTACAGGCTGTCTTGATAGTCTTCATCCAACTATATATTCTTTAGATCCTGAATATAGAGCCTTGCTAGTACAGGGTCGCGAATCATCACTTGACATCTAGTGAGATTGCGCCCAATAGTTATGTCGACAATTCAAGTAATTAGATGGATTTCTTATAAACGAGTCTAAGATATTAACAATTTCTCTATGTAGAGTTAGGTAGCAAAAAATATGTGTTTTAGCTGTAGCTGTTTTTAATGTTAATTGGAACAGTAGCAACATAATGTTACAACAAGTGACAGTATGCATAATGTAGTCTTATCGCGAAAAGCCAGACAACCTTCCTATACACTCAGTAATTAAAACAATTGCAATTAAGTTTTAGATGTCATTTACACCTACGAAGAGAACCCTTGCATCCTCTTAGCTTATGTTTAGAATAGAGACTACGTATCTACTTACTTATTATAATAATTATACCTTATGTGTTTGTTTTGACTCTAGACAAAAACAACTCTCTAGCTAGACTATTTAAAAGCTCTTGACTATATGCATTTGAGATTTATAGAGCGCAGTAAAATCTTCACTGAGATATATAGTTTTATCTCCAAGAAAATTCTAGATCGCGTAGTTTAGCGCTGAAAACCGTGTCGTAATATGCCCAATTTTACAGGGCATTAATTCGCGCACTACTATTACAGTCAAGAGCAAAAGTAAATGACAGTTGGTCTTTATTACAACAGTTATAAGGATGATTATAACACTTTTGGTAGTCGATCTCACGGTGTGTGAGCATGCAGGGCGCGCGCGCAAACTTCATTGTTTTACCGACCATTTTGGCGATAGCATCACCATACTAGAATAATGAAAGGGAAACTTACTCGTATCATTGCTGAATAATGATTTTACGAAACCTAACCAATTTTATTCTATGTAAATTGCGTTTATCTGCTTAAGCTTGGGTTATCGGAGATTGATCGCAGAGCCGCTGAGTTCCAATGTTAATACTTCTGTAATTAGCTAAATAATTACGTAATTCTATATTTTGGACACTTGAATATTTATTTTCCGGTTGACAATTTAAAACTAATACAGGTGGTAATTTGTATGTGATATGAGCAATTAATATGCAAATGGTACTTGTTTTTCAACGTGTAATCGTAATGATATTGCGTGGTTGATACATCATAATAAAATGTGTCCCTGATACTTCCTGAGTTCTTCTAATTAACGTGTAACATGGTCGTTTTAATAGCACAAGCATGGTCATCATGGCAATACCGTGACTGCTGATTATAAAATATAAAACTTCGGGTACTTATTTGAATCTATGAAGTTTTAAATTACTTATCGACTGTAACGCTATTATTTGTCGTTTTGATGTAAATACGAGTAGAGAAGTACCTTGCTGCAAAATAAAATAAGCTATTGATGGCGAAACTACGAACTAAATTACCTAAATATAATTAACACCAAATGGTTCTACAGGTTCCTTAAATTCCTAATCAGTTACTGCATGTTATTAGTCATCTAGCCAGTGCGTGCTCAAACGACGACATAATAAGAAAATATAAACAAACGAAGGATCGATCACATCGCTGATCACGTAAACAGCAATCTCGCGGATCGCATCACTCACGTTCCAAGTTATCGCATTGACGAACGTTGGGCAATCTGTATGAGAAACCAGCAGACCTAGGCTAGCCGTCTGCGGATTCATTATTGTGAAATCGAGGAAAATAATGATAGATTTCACACTCATGAGAGTAATGCTTGAGGAGTTGTGTGGTCACTTAGGTAGTTTCTAACAGATTTCGCTGTTCCTAATTTTACTTGAGAAACGAAAGTTCTACTGCAGAAAATCATTAATGTTTCAGTAATTTTACAATCACAACAAAGGTTCTTGTTAGTGGAGTTATTTCATTCTTTACGCTTTTCCAGTATTCACTTGAGCTCTTAATACAATAATTAATTACATGTACTTACTTAAATGTCTTATCTAACATTAGAAAATAATTATTGGTATTAATTATATTGAATCAGTTCAAAAATGTCTTAATCACTTTTACGCAAGAACATTGCGATTTCTTGGCCCGGTCGTTGACCTTTTATCTTTACGTTTTCGGGTTGAAAGTACTTAAAAGTTCTTTGTCTTGTTCCCTAATGAGACGCACTGGGTGTAACAGATAACAAGCATGCATGATAATTAGGCGTGTTCTACATAGCAAGTGCTAAGTGCCAAGCAGGAAAGTATTCACATTTCACATCAGTGTGTGAGTAGCTTTATGCTCTGTTTTCGAAGCCAGCCCACCGGCAGTTTTTAATTGACGACTTTTGATACGTCTTTTTATCACTACGCGTTTGGTGTAGAAGTTAGCGCTCCTGACTACTATGCCAACCGTCGCGGGTTCAAATCCCGCGAGGGGCAAATGTTTATGTGTTGAGCACGAACATTTGTACCTAGATGTATGTATTTAAGTATTTATGGGAGACGTCCGTCATGGTCGTTGTCTGGTATTCTTCACACAAGGAAGAGAATTCCTTGCTTCGCAACCTGTCAATTGGTGTGTTTTCTGGCGCAAATTGATTTATTATTTATGTTTATCATCACGACATTATCTTTTGGATTAAAAAGCGCTACAGCTAAACCTACTCAAAATAGATTGAATTTCGCTTCAAAGTGAAAAGTGCTATAACGGATTCTTGTAGGTGTAATGGAAAAACAATTAAGGTGATCGAAATAGAATTCGGACGTGGTACGAAAGTTTTGGCCAACAGGATAACATGGAAATATTTCGCTATGAATTGTAAAGGTCAACACCATGGGAGTTTACCAGTTTTTATGTCAAGAGTCCTTTACGTATCGTGTTTTATTTATTTATTTCCTTTACGCACCATCGAGGTCACCGACGCCTAACCATATGAAGAGCAAAAATCGGTTACAACTCGTGTCATATGAGATTTTAAACTTTCGCGTTGCATTACAATGAGTATTTCGCTCATGTCTATACAAACATTCCTTAAGCCCACGTGCACAAAATTAGAGACAATTAGAAATCACAACATAATTACAGTGTAAAGGGTACATAACACTAACAATTATTGCATGTTTTCTTACTATCAATGTTTTGAATATCTCCGTTGTTCTAGTTTGTTAATAGCACGGTAATTCGGAGCATGTTAAAAGTATAGAGCCTTCAGGCGACCGATGCTATCTGACCCACACATAGCTCGGGCCAGAGGCTTACAACGGGACTGTCCAACGTATATTATACTAGATATAACGTTAAAAATATATATTCGTGTACCCACAAGTATTTGGGATCGAATGAGACGCCCACATAACAGTCATACAGTAACATAACACGTTCGTGTCATAAATACTTGACTTATGAATATGATAAGCTTACATAATGATCGGTAAATAAAAATAACAATAAACGGTGTCAGTTTTCTGCCGATTGTAACAAGACTTTTACTTTCGCTTTAGTCACTTTACCTCTAAAAAGTACTTTCCTAAAAATACTGGCTTTGCTATAAACGTGTAAACTGATGATTTTTTTTATGTTAACATTCCTTTTAAAACACTCTGTCTACTTATTAATAAAACCAGCATTTGAATACTTTGAAATATCTAAGTGTACAAAGTTCTAGGTGAAGATAAGGAACTGTAAACGCCGTGATTTTCAACATGTTTGTCCTAACAAATATTTTTAACACCAATGGGTACAAGCCTTTACTCTGTATGGGTGACTGTGTGTTCACGCCTTTACAGCGGAGCGGCAAGGAACGATAATGAGCTAGTAATATTATGGTGCGGTAGAAAATGAATTTCTCCATTTGTCACGGCTGATTGCGCGGAGTAAGTGGCAAAAACCCGGCGAAATCATAGTGTTTCTCCGTGCCCTTTTTAATCTCGTATTTTTCACTTAATTATGTAAAATACCAACTTACGTAACATTACCTAACCAGTAGTTAGGGGAAGAAAAATCTATGAGTTTTGTAAACCTTTTATCTTTTACGATGTAGAGTTTTTTCTAACAGCAAATGGGTTAATTTACTTTTACCTCCTTAATCTGACATTTGAGTAACATTTTAATGGATATTTTATGTTGATTCCATAATATAAGTTAAAATACTTCTTCTCCCAAAAAGTACGTAATATATCTAGTGTCTGTTATGAAACTTAGGTGTACATGTACAGTAGGCAGTCAAAACTTTTCCACATGTAATCAAGAGCAGAATACGCATAGTAAAATACATAATAATCTTTACTAACATGTAAACGCAAAACAACAAAACCTCTGTTAGCGCCAAAATCGGCTTAAAATATCTCCGTGATTGGCATGTTCGCAAAGGAATGTTCGCCTCAAACCGATTTACGTGGGAACGTTCGTGTAATCTGTGTAATTTGACGTGGGATCCTCCGGGCGCCTCGAGGGCACAAGTTCCAAATGTCATCCCTTAGTTTCGAACATCTTGTGAATAAATCGGGAACCCTGGACTTGGGTCTCGTGAGGCCGACCTATGCCGTACCTGACGACCTACCCTGACCTAATGTGTGTATTTTGATTTTGACCCATTTCAAGAAAATTAGGTCATTGATTCAAAAAATCTACGGATATGCTAGGTATCTTTTTTGTCTCGCCTTTTTATTTTGCTTTATTTAGTTTTTTTCTTTCTTTGTAATATTATGTATGAAACACACACATATTATGATGTCCTTTCAATAAATACTTTGTCTTACTTTTTTTAAATCCGAATGTGCACTAGGTATATTTTTGAGGGCTTCCACACAAATTCATTCACAAATATTGTACCTTTATATATATATATTTTTTTTTTTTTGAATTCAGCAATAAGCATACCTTTATATTGTAGGTAGGTGAGTAGTTATGTATACTCCTCATTTATGAATTATCGAAAAGCCCACAGTTAAAATTTTGTAGCGCCAGTCGTCTTTTGATCATTTTAAGATTAGCTTTTATTTCTGCGTCTTAGTTTAGATAGGTAAGTAGTCTTTACATAATTTTGCGTATCGCGTTTTATTAAGATTTCAGCAAATTGCAATTTGGCCGAATACTTCCACTATGCTTGCATTACTTCCAAAGAATTTGAGGACGTCCAATCCTGATAACGTCTTTGACGGTGGAGTCCCTGCTCAAATTATTATTTGTTGTTGCTCACATCCGAAGCGGTTGACCGGGTCAAGTTTCCCGGCTTTGTATGATGCATGCGAGTTCGCTCCGTTTAGTTTGATAAGTTCAAAAAATAGGTTAGAAGTAACATGCTGCTTTTGAGTTTGATTTATGTTTAATTGTTTTGTTCGAAATCAATCTGCCTTAATTCTGAAACTCAGTGTCGTGGCATGCATCTTGGGCTCAGTCGCAGAATGTCCATTTCTCAAAATGTCCACTGGTCGCAAAATGTCCTTTTCTCAGAATGTCTCTTTCGCAAAACGTCCTTTTCACAAAATGTCCACTTCGCAAAATGTCCTTTTCGCATAATGTCCCTTTTTATTTCTAACTTGTATGTATGTATTTTCTTCCTTTATTTCTTAATTCACTTATTCTTTTACCTGCAAAAAATTTAGTTATTTTGTACATTTCGCTAACAAGACAAAATGAAATCACGATTAATCAAACATATATCTGTTCTATCACCAAATTTACCATAGTAAAGTACTTAGGTTATAGCGCAAATTCTTACCTGAGCGATGACGCCTTTAACTTAAAATATTTGCTAAAAACTCATACATCAGTCAAGTTTAGAAATTTTTAATTACAAACCTACAAAAATTATAATTAAGTGAGGAAGATTTAAACGCGAGACTAAGCTAATTTATAGTAATATAAACATTCAATAAATTAATTTGGAAATATAAATATTTATTACGTCTGTTTGATCATAGCACTTTATTTAATCTTAATCAAAAATCTCAATAGATTCATGCGAATAAATTGACGCAGATTAGTCTGTTGCTATCTCAATGAGAACCTTTACATGTTTCGCAACTTTAGAGGTACAGATATTGTTTAAAGTCATATTTCATAATTCAAGCTTACTTCTCATGCGTCAACCTTCAACCAACTTTGTATTATTCATGGGAAACTAGGGCGAGCAATCACGAAACGAAACAATTACGAGCGATATGGTTTAAGTAAAAACTAAAAGTAGGTACCACAACATTATTAGCTTTTTGCTTGAATCAATTTGCTAATCAATAGCTAAGTACCTCTGTGTACGGGAAAGCTGTAGAGGGGACTATCTCACAATTAAGTTAGGAACTATTTACACGTTGCAATCCGCAAGTTCGGAACGATGTCCGCTTAGATCTTGTTCATTAGGAGTTTAAAAGACCAGTGATTTGTTATTACTAAGTATAGAGAAGCTATGCCAAGCAAAAAAATTGTCCCAAACACGACGACAAGATTGAGAATTTAATTTTGACTTGAAATTTGAATTTCGAATATGAAACCGTTTGTAAGATTTTATGACAAGCGGCGTCAATTCATGGAGTACATAATTTGTTTGTGGTGTCAGTTCCATACTCTAGTAATAGTAGTTCAATGGTTATTTGCTTGAATCAATTTGCGAATCAATACGTAAGTACCTTAGTGTATGGGAAAGCTGTAGAGGGGACTAGTTCACAATTAAGTTAGGAACTATTCACACGTTGCAATCCGCAGGTTCGGAACGATGTCCGCTTAGATCTTGTTTGTTGGCAGTTTAAAAGGCTTGCTTATTTTTACAATCTAGCTCCTTTGTTTCTGGATGCTTAACAACGTGGGTTGTACTAATTTACGAAGTTAGTGTTTGTGTGTTTTAATAAGTAGACATGAGACAAAATAAATATGCGCCAGACCAACACATTGAGTTGCTTTCGAACCAAAGAATTTTCTTACTGTGCTACGAATACAAGACAACTATTATGACGGAGCGGCGTCTCTCATAAATACTTAAATACATAAAAACATCCTTGGCTTAGGTACAAATGTAGTACAAATGTTCGTGCTCATCACATAAACATTTGCCCCTTGCGGGATTCGAACCCGCGACCGCTGGCATAATAGTCAAAAAGCGCTTCTAAAAAAACCACTACATCAAATGTGTCATCAAAATTTCATCATAGCTTATCTTATTAGAATAGCAAACCACTCCATTAAAAATATGGTAAAAAAGTGGTATCCGTGTACTGATACAAGTTTAGTGTCCATAGTAAACCTAATATACAGCTCATCATTGTCAGTTCAATGAAGAGAGGTGGATACATAAACGTATTTCTATTGTATAATCATTTCATAGCGTACTGGAGCCAAGACTGGGCAAAAGTTTTCGGCACGTATACGTAATTCGTGGGTTAGATACATAGTATGCAAATAGATTACTGTCCCATCGGGTAATGGGAGTGAAGGGTATAGAGAGTGTACCTGTGTTTGCGCACACACTTGTGCACTATAATATGTCGCGCGCAGTTGGTTACTCGTTGTGACTGGCCACCGTAGTCGAAATCGGCTAGGGGGACTTTTTCTATTACATACAGATAGTTATCATAGCATAGCACACCGCCAGTGGAGACGAACCTTTGGGTCGTTTCCTGCGGTCATTTTCGGACTCAGTTCACCGGGCTCGCCGACCCGTACTAACGCCTGGGCCCCTATTTTTGAATCACTCGCTTGGATATGGCGTGTGATTTTCGTTCGAAAACACATAAAAAATCAACGGAAATCACTCAAAACCTAGACGTGAGTACTCACAAAATTGAGCAATGATTTTTCAAATCCTTTTAATGTAGATTACAACTGGTTTTCATTCCAAAATTCGACTTTAAACATTGAATATCACACGCTATCTTGACGCGAGTGACTCAAAAATAGGGGCCCTGAACAGAAATTCAAATCGAATTCTACGCAGAATGGAAACTCCAATGGACGTTTCAGAGTGGATCCTTCACAAATACGCCCCTTTAGAAATTGATGCGTATGGCTTGACAACTTCTACTATGTTACTTTCCCCCGTCGTATTCATGTGATTTCAGCCTTTTATTTATTAAAACCACCATCACCGCCCACTTTGGAAATATCTAATTCATACTTTAATACTTCGTGGTTTTTCATTCGGAGTTTGCTGAAAAGATGGGTCATTATTATGTATTTTTAATACATTACTTTAGTTACTTTAAAGTAAAAGTAGGTATTACTTTTCGTCCAATAGCTTTATTCGATTCGTTAATTAAAAAAAATACTTCCTAGAGGTACCGTTTTAAATAATTCCATTATCCATAGCAGTTTTCTGAACAAAGAACCATTACATTCGTGGAAAATAATTGTGAATCCGACCTTACCCACGCGGTTACCAATACATCAATTCGGTGCATCCGAACTTCTGTAATTAACCTAATTGGACTTGCGTATCCTGATGAAATCTGGGGTCTACTCTGAGAACTATTTTCTGCATATTCACCGGCATACTTTAACCTCATTTCAATGTACTTAACTTGCTCTTGCTAGTTCTAGCACCTCGCAGAGAAAATAAATGACGACATACGTGGTGAAGTGATTCGCACTCCGCTTGTCATGATTTTGTTATTGCATTTCCAAACGTAAAATACATGCTCAAATGTGTTTTGTCTCAGGTGAAAGATTTGAGAGAGTATTGTTGTTCCTGATTCTCATATTTCAAGTGCTTTAGCTACTTAATATAGGAAACAATGAACTCGAATCTAAAACTGTATAATCTATCAAATAAAAATGAATTGCTATTTGCGTTAGTCTCGCTAAAACTCGAGAACGGCTGAACCGATTTGGCTGATTTTAGTCTTGAAATATTCGTGGAAGTCCAAGGAAGGTTTAAACGGTGTCAAAACATAGGGAACGGGGACGAGGCCGCCGAGGGCATGACAGCGAAACGAAGTTCGCCGGGATCGCTAGTAATAAATAATAATATAATATTCTCCTACCGAGTTTCGGTAATGGTGGCTCGTCTCAACAGAGATAGACCAGGTAAGTACGCAGTAAATATTCCAGATGTGTGCGCAATACACAAGTGCACCGTATGTTACTTCACTCTTATTAATTCGGTAAGACGGCAGCGACATGACCGATGAGAGATCAGGCGCAGGACCAACGGCTTAACGAGTTTTCCGATGTACGAGGGTATCATCACCACTATCTTCCTGACTCCGAGTGTTTTCAAGACAGAAGAACCCAGAAACAAGTTTGCGGCTCGACCCGGGATTTGAACTCGGGACCTCTTGGGTACACCAACGGCTGTCTGTCTAATATGAATAAAGGAGATGGGTAGTAGAGAGAGGTATTTATACCAGTTTGCGGAATAGACCTCTGCATGCCAGAACGAAATTGTTAGAGCGATTGCATTCGGGTGTGATCCAGAGTTGTTAGCTGTGCCTGGGAAAGGGAAATGTGAAGCCTTTTGACTGGCGATGTAGACGAAATAACTAGAAATCCGATTAAATTTCTAACTAGCAAGATACAAGGCGAGATAACCGGTTTTGCAATAAGTTTCATGTGTTGCGTGAAATAGTATTTAGTTTCCTATTTCAGCAACATATGCTACCGCCTGTAACCTGTATGTAAAAAATAATAACATATTTATCATATCGACGACACGTTTGGTGTGGTGGTTAGCGCTCCTGACTTCTATAACAGCGGTCGCGGGCTCGAATCCTGCAAGGCGCAAATGTTTATGTGACGAGCAGAACATTTGCACCTATGTTATGGATATTTATTTGTATTTAAGTATAATGGCAGACGCCCCCGTCATCGTTGTCTGGTATTCGTAACTCAAGGAAGAGAACCTTCCTTACTTCGAAACCAAAACAATTAGTGCTTTGTCTGGCTCATATTTATTTATTTATATCGTACATCCTACTACTATTATAAAGGCGAAAGTTTGTATGGATGTATGGATGTTTGTTACTCTTTCACGTAAAAACTACTGAATGGATTTGAATGAAACTGTTACGGACACCCAATCATCTGTATTAGTTTAAGGTTTTATATGTAAATAAAGATTGTTTCTGTTAGGGCCATAGTGAGTAAGCATTGTATTAGCTTAGGGCTCGTTTTATTTGAATAGAAAACCGGTTAGTTATGAATTCCCACTTGCAAGATAGGTAGGGTAACAGTTAACTAGCTAGGTAGGAAATATTACGAATTAGGTAGGTAGTTTGGTACAGGGGCGAAGGAGACCCTGGTAGGCTGTCTCGCTCAGATAGAGTGAGACCGGTAAAGCCTGTCAGCTGTTCCTGTCCCCCATCTCGCACTTTCTGAGGGTAGGTAGGAAACCCATAGAGTGGATTGTTGCGGGTGGGAATTTTATGACGACTAATGTAGGTAGGTGACAAAAATGTTAGAAGGAGATAGGTACAACAACATCGGTTGTCTCCCTCCATATCTCGATGTAGGAGGGTGGCTGTTAAAAGCGTAGGAAAGAGTACGCAGATGTTTGTTTTGTGTCCGTCCTTGTTTGTTAATAAGTTACATTAGTCAATTGTGTATGTGTGAATTTTGGCAATAAATATAGGGCCGTGAGTGGGCTAAATTTGTACGCGCTCTCACGGTCACCGATCTCAAGAAGAAGAGTTTTATTTGGAATCTACAGTCTACTACATCGAGGGAACCGACCGTCGGAACATTGGCTCGGAGAGTAGTCAATATCGTCTGGTCCGTTGCGACCCGGATAAGAAGAAATCAGCAACGCGGCATCGACTTGTGCTTTGGTTGGCACATACACCGAGGGATCTACGCCGAAGCACAGTGTAACCAGGGCCGCGTTTCGGCCTATACTCCTACGAAGAGACGGTCACATTACACGGGTTGTTCCGTGGCTCGGGCATTCACCACCTAACGGTGCCAAACGGTGTCTGTCTCGAGTTTAACGCCATTCCCAGGCGGTGCAGTCTTCGGGCGAGCTGCCACAGTCGCGCAAGCGATTGTGAATAAGTCCGACCGGCGCCGGTACGGTGTGCGTAGGCGTGGGGGCCGGACTGTAGGCACTGCGGAGGGTTCTGGACATTCCAGCCAGAACTGAGCACCCCACGGATGCGTACATTCTCTGCCGGGCGGTACCTCCCTTCCGATCCTGCACGACCATCCATCCCCAGACAGGCTCCCCTTGGTAGTGTACCTGTTTGGGATTGATAGGAGTAGGGGCAGCAAGTAAGAAGATGCCGACTACGCGCAGCCAAGCTGGGAGAATGGAAGCCGAAGACTCAAGACAGCGCAACTTTGAAGAGCCACCCGCATCACCGTCTGTGCAAGCCACCGCGAGTAATTTACAACTACCCGCAGTAGGCGGACGAATGGAAACGGCAGTAGAGAGACGTTACGACGCCGACGCCGACGCGCCTAGGACAAGGCCGCCGCCGTCATCGAGAGGGTCAAGCGTCGCCGCTCGTCTAAAGCAAGCCGAGTTAAGAGCAGCCGAGCAGTTTGCGGCTATTGAGAAGAATCTAATCCAAAAGAGATTAGAATTTGAGATCGCTACGATAATGGATACAACAGATGAAGATGACCGTGAGAGCCTACCCGCCGGTGAGGCCCTAGCGAGGGTAGATGACTGGTTGGAAAATGCCCAGTCCCGGCGTCGAGATGTAAATACGCAACTACCCACAACCGAGATGTCTTGCAGCGTTCCTACCCTCCGTGAAGAGAGGAATGAAAGAGATAGACATATGTTTACGAGACGCAAGGAAAAAGATGCGCGTAACATGGAGGTAGATAGAAACCGACATTTGAATTCGCCAAGCATAGAATTAAATGAAGATGTCAACAATGTTAAACGAGATGTGCAGCGACAGGTCGAGTCAAACAATGATTGTATAGCGAGACCCCAAGAGACTATGGACGGGGCGGAACGACTTGCTTACACATTGGAGAGGATTATGTCGAAGCGACCGGCCCCACGGCAAGCTATTGAGTTACCGATATTCAATGGAAACACGAACGAGTGGTTGCCATTTAAAGCTGCAATGGAAGATTCAACGCGATCATGCAACTTCAGTAAAGCCGAGAACCTGGCTAGATTGAGGAATTGTCTAAGAGGAGAAGCCAAAGAGGCAGTAGCGGCGTTATTATACCGTGCCACCGATCCGGACAAGATAATGCGAACACTAGAGCAGTGTTATGGGAGACCGGAAGTTATCATTGATCGGGCACTGGACGACCTCAAGAACCTGCCGCGAGTTGGAACGACAGCCAGTGAATTGAATTCGTTCGCGATTAAGGTGCAGAATATCGCGTACACACTGGACTCTGTAGACAATAGAAGCTACCTCAGGAATCCGTTGCTGACACGAGACGTGGTCGATAAGCTGAGCCCACACTTAAAAACAAGATGGTGCGACTACGCAGCGCGGTACGCAAGCTACTCGGAGCCAGAGATCGTGACACTATCGCAGTTTTTGATGGAAGAAGCGAATAAAGCGATTCGATTCGCATACGTGTCGCAACCTAGCAACAGCGCGGCGAAGAAAGAAGTGCAAGCTAAGCAGAAGGCTAACTCAAAGAAGCGAAACACTGGTGTGTACGCCACAGCCGAGGATAAGGCTACGACGGCACAAGAGAAGACGTGTTTATGTTGCGGCGGGGACCACGAAGTGTCGAAATGCACGAAGTTTACAACCATGACAGTAAAACAAAGATGGGATTGGTTGAAGGAAGAGAAGATATGCTTTCTATGCTTGAACAATAAGCACAGGCGAATCAAATGTAAAGCACCGATGTGTAATGAGAATGGCTGTAGCCGACGTCATCACAGGCTGTTACACACAGAACGTGACAACAGCGGAAGTCAACAAAACCAAGAAGTGGTAGCCTCAGTTAACCATACTGTGGGGGCAGCCAAGGTGTTGTTGAAGGTGTGTCCGATCGTCATTGAGGGGCCACGGGGTAGAGTAAACACACACGCTCTACTTGACGAAGGGTCTACAGTAACGTTGATCGATCAGGACTTGGCGGATTACGTCGGTGCAGAAGGCCCGCTTCGAGACTTACACATATGCAGTGTGAATACACAGAGCGTACCACACACAAGCAGAGAAGTGGAGGTTCAGATAATCGCAAGTAACAACCAGAAACATTTGGTGAAAGCGAGAACGATGGAGAATCTCCGCTTGAATACTCAAACGGTGGGTCGGAGCTGTTTAGAGTATAAACACATGCGTAACCTGAACGAGAGTGACGTGTGTTATGTGAACGCCAAGCCGCGTGTCCTCATAGGCGCGGATAATTGGCATCTGATAGTAAGCAGGAAGCTGTTGACAGGCAAACGCCACGAGCCAGCAGCATCGCTCACCAGACTGGGGTGGGTGATACATGGTCTAGCGCCGTCCCGAGTCATAAGGGAGAGAGATACGGTGTTGTTCGTTGACGACCATGGGAGAGCTCGGTCTACGCAACCTGACGAAGAATTACACAACATGGTGAAGTCATACTTCGAGATCGATTCACTGGGCATTCAGAAGAAGGAACGCGAGAACCCTGATGATGTGCGCGCCTTAGAAGCCTTTGAGTCTACAGTGAGATGTGTCAATCAGCGATATGAAGTTGGATTGCCGTGGCGCAAGGTTAACACAGTTATGCCGCCGAGCTACGAAGCTGCGAGGCGGAGGCTCACGTCAATAGAAAGGAAGATGGACGCATCGGAAGACTTCAAAGCAAAGTACACAGCCCAGATCGAGAGTATGCTTAGAAAAGGCTACGCGGAGGAATGCCAAGAAGCCGACACACAGAGCCCGCGTCTCTTGTATTTACCACACTTTGCCGCGGTAAATGAAAACAAGCCACAGAAAGGAGTCAGCGTTTGGTTGCGGAACGTAGAGACACTTAGCAGTCTGCGTCTACCCCGCCTCTACTCTTTGACGGGGGGAGTGACTGGAAAGCAGCTGCACGTGTTTTGCGACGCTAGCGAGTCTGCTTACGCGACAGCAGTCTATTGGCTTGTAGAGTACGAGGATGGATCACGTCGTGTGGTGTTAGCGGCAGCAAAGGCAAGAGTAGCCCCGATGAAGACGCAGACGATACCACGTCTAGAGTTACAAGCGTGTCTTATCGGAACGAGACTTGCGTCGACAGTAATGGAAGAGCACAGATGGCAGCCAGATAGAGTTACATACTGGACAGACTCTACGACCGTTCTGCACTGGATTGGGAACGATAGATTGCGTTATACGCCATACGTAGCGCACCGCTTGAGAGAGATATGCGAGTTTTCAAGACCCGATCAGTGGCGGTGGGTACCGACGCAAGACAACGTAGCGGACGACGCGACTAGAGTCGTCACAGAGATGAAATCACATGAAGACAGATGGTTTACTGGGCCATCGTTTTTATACGAACCGGAGAATACATGGCCGTCTCAAGCAGTCTGCACAGAGAGCAGCGAGGAGACTGTATGTAGCGTCGCGACAGAGGACAAATGGAGCGTGCCAGACGCCGGGCGTTTCTCTAACTATGAGCGCCTAGTGAGAGCGATGGCGTATGTGCTTCTATTTATAGATAAATGTCGCAAGCGCGCAACTGTTTTGACCAAAGAACACATAGATAGAGCGGAAAGATGGCTGATGAGGCGAGCGCAGGCCGACTCATTTCGAGAAGACATAGAGCGCCTAGGAAGAGGCCAGAACTTGAAGGCAGGGAGTCGCATCAGAACACTGGATCCATTCATCGACGAGGAGGGCGTGATGCGGGCGAGAGGAAGGACGAGGGCAGCGGGTGTGTTTGCCCCCGATGCTACGCCCGTAATATTGGACGGCAGCCACCCGTACGCGCGGTTGCTGTGCAATCGAGAACACCGTCGCGCCCATCACTCTCACAATAAACGCGTCGTCAACGATATACGACAGAGATACTGGATACTTCGATTGCGACCTACCGTTCGCGCCGTGGCCTATAAGTGCGCCTTTTGTCGAATGAGAAAGGCGAGACCTGTGACCCCTGTGTTGGGAGACTTGCCGCGCGCTCGAGTAGAGGCGTTCACCAGACCATTCTCTAACTGTGGTCTAGATTTCTTTGGTCCCATGACTATAACTGTGGGCCGTCGTCACGAGAAGAGGTGGGGAGCGTTATTCACATGCCTCACCACGAGAGCCGTGCACATAGAGTTGGTAGAGAGCCTGTAGACGGACTCAGCTATCATGGCGTTGCGGCGTATGGGAGCGCGACGAGGGTGGCCACAGAAAATGTACTCAGACAACGCGACGAACTTCAAGGGCGCAGACAAAGAGCTACGAACAGCGATGGAAGAATGGGAGCCAGCTCTACGTGACTACGCGCTCACCCAGCGCATCGACTGGCGCTACATAGCACCGGGGGCACCGCATCAGGGGGGAGCGTGGGAGCGTCTCATTCGCTCTGTCAAGAACGCTCTACGAGTCACTCTACATGAAAAAGCACCGAGAGAAGAGGTACTTCAAACTCTACTGGCGGAGGTCGAGCACACCATGAACGCGCGACCGCTCACCCACGTGCCGGTCAGCGCTGATGACCCGGAGGCGCTCACCCCTAACCACTTCCTACTTGGGGGACCGCGCGGCCTACCCATCATAGGGCCGTGCGAACCAGCATCGAGGAAGACGTGGAGGGCGGCGCAAGCGCTAGCCGACGAGTATTGGCGCCGCTGGCTAAAAGAATACCTACCGGACCTGGTGCCAAGAAGAGGAGCTCGAGATGTCGCCGAGGTCGCCATCAAGCCGGGCGATCTAGTCGTCATGGTGGACCACACGCTACCTAGAAACGTGTGGCCCCGAGGCGTCGTCACAGAAGTACATCCTGGACCGGACGGAGCAGTGAGGAACGTCGAGATTCGGACCAAGGGCGGCGTGTTTCGTCGACCGGCGTCGAGATTGGCTGTCCTGCCGGTGGAATAAGAAGAGGTTCGCACTTCGCAGCGCTTCACCGGGGGGAGACTGTTACGGACACCCAATCATCTGTATTAGTTTAAGGTTTTATATGTAAATAAAGATTGTTTCTGTTAGGGCCATAGTGAGTAAGCATTGTATTAGCTTAGGGCTCGTTTTATTTGAATAGAAAACCGGTTAGTTATGAATTCCCACTTGCAAGATAGGTAGGGTAACAGTTAACTAGCTAGGTAGGAAATATTACGAATTAGGTAGGTAGTTTGGTACAGGGGCGAAGGAGACCCTGGTAGGCTGTCTCGCTCAGATAGAGTGAGACCGGTAAAGCCTGTCAGCTGTTCCTGTCCCCCATCTCGCACTTTCTGAGGGTAGGTAGGAAACCCATAGAGTGGATTGTTGCGGGTGGGAATTTTATGACGACTAATGTAGGTAGGTGACAAAAATGTTAGAAGGAGATAGGTACAACAACATCGGTTGTCTCCCTCCATATCTCGATGTAGGAGGGTGGCTGTTAAAAGCGTAGGAAAGAGTACGCAGATGTTTGTTTTGTGTCCGTCCTTGTTTGTTAATAAGTTACATTAGTCAATTGTGTATGTGTGAATTTTGGCAATAAATATAGGGCCGTGAGTGGGCTAAATTTGTACGCGCTCTCACGGTCACCGATCTCAAGAAGAAGAGTTTTATTTGGAATCTACAGTCTACTACATCGAGGGAACCGACCGTCGGAACATTGGCTCGGAGAGTAGTCAATAGAAACTTTACCACAATATAGCTTATACATCAGAATAACATATAGGCTACAATTTTTGAGGTTTCTAATGTGAGGTCGTAAAAAAACACATTTTTTGCGCTACTAGACGGGACGAACCTGAAGTCCACGCGAACGAAGTCGCGGGCAAAAGCTAGTAAAAAATAAACAAAGAAGAAAAATATTTGATACGCCATAGATCAAGTACAGAGTTTTTTTATGCAGCCTGAAAAAGCGGTTAGGTAAATAAATTATCAGGATAAACTCTCGCTAAACGTCTTACGACAAGACTCGATAATCATTAACACATTCTTACCTCAAGATGACATATCTCAACGCCAGCAATAAGCCGGGACAGACAATAAAACTACTAAAGGCTGAGAAGTCGCAATTGAATAGACATGTTTGTCGGAATCCCGGGATATACGGCCCGACCCTAATCCCGCGATCCCGACCCACTGGGCACTATAACGAATTTAGAAGACGGGTATGAGACAGATGTAACTTATACAGGGTGTGCGAAAATAGAGTCAAGCTTAGGTAGAGCACTAGATTCTGATACCTCACTTGATTCAGCATTTTTTCTTACAGGCTATTTTAATTCTACGAATAGTATAAAGCTAAAGGGCTGGGATAGAGCACTCGAGTAAATTTATCAATCTGATACGATATAATATATTTTTTTGTAATTTATTTAAAAAACTACAGAAAATTTTCGTAGCATTTCTGGTGTTGGGCACCCTAGCAAAAAGCACTCTGGGCACTCTAGGTTACCTAGGTCTTTAAATAGATTTCAGATTGATAATTCTTTTGGGGCACCCTGGATTTTACACAGTGACTAAAAACGTTGCGCCATTAAGACCTATACTTGCATAATATTTTGTTTCCAAGTAGGTATATGTATAATTCACGTGTAAATTAAACGTCAGAAGATGAAAGCTACACAATATTAAAATGATGTACCAATTATTTGACCCTTCTCAATTATTTAGTTAAAAGTAACAAAAAATGACTCCCAATTTGAGTCACAACACTTAAAGTATACTAGAAAAACCGGTTAAGTGCGTGTCGGACCCGCGCACTGAGGGTTCCGTGCCACCCTTAACTGAATTCAGGGTCCACTTACTGTCACTTAACGAAAACATCACAATATATTGCGACTACAAAAATAACTTTGTTTTTCATAGTGTTTGTATGAAAAACAAAGTTATATTTGCGGTTGATAAAAATGTGCAATATCTCAGAAACTACTGGTTCGATCTCCTTCAAACCAATTTTCGTTGCAAGTTTTTGTTGAGATCTACATCATATATTTTTTTCAAAATTTTCAATTTCTTAGTTCAAAAGTTAGAGGGGGGGGGACGCCCATTTTACCACTTTGGAAGCGTCTTTATCTCAAACCTTACACTTTTAGAAAAAATGGTTATAGGAACCTCAGCATCATTTTAAAAGACCTATCCATAGACACCCCACACGCATAGGTTTGAGTAAAAAGAAATTTTTAGGTTTTAGTTTCATGTATGGGAGCCCCCCCTTAATTATTATTTTTTCTTACTTTTTGTATCTGAATCGGAAAGCGGTGAACAAAATACACCTACCTACCAAGTTTCAGGTATGTGATGCTTATAGTTTCAGAATAAAGTGGCTGTGACATACGGACGGACAGACAGACAGACAGACAGACAGACAGACAGACAGACAGACAGACAGACAGACAGACAGACTTGACGAAACTATAAGGGTTCCGTTTTTTGCCATTCGGCTACGGAACCCTAAAAAGGGCAATAGGTAGGTTTAGGTTATTGGAGATGATGGGTAACCTACTAAGAAAGTACTTTTTGTAAAATAAGGTTATTCCTAGAGATATTAGAAGGCTGATGGTTACTTAAGTACTAAGCTTAAAAAGAAAAATGCTAGCAAGATTTTTAAGCCCGAAATCTGATAACCAGCAGTTAGTTAGAATGAATACAGACTTTTAAAATTATTACCGTAAAATGAATTTAGATTATTTTAAAGGATTGAAAAATATGAATTCTAATAAAACGTTTTACATATAAAGCTTTTCATTTGCACCGTGAAGCACTGTTCACGAAAGTTGCCTTTTAAAATTAAACATAAAATTATTAGAAAACTCGGACGTAAAATACTCGTACACTTTTTCATACGAGCTAAAACTGTTTGCTTAGGAACAGTTTGTGAACTGAACCATAGCGTACTACAGAGTGAATAATGCCAGTAGAACTGTTTCCAGTGGTCCTAAAATATGCTGGACCTTAATTTCACTGTGGCCAGTAAGGTTCATAGTAAGTACCATACTTTATGTGAATCAATCTAAATCTCTAAGTGTTATCTGGATCGAGATGTAGCCTGTGCCTTTTACGGTGTTTTCCAAATGTTTTTATTTAAAATGTCTACGACAACAAGATTAAAACGAAGTCGAAATACGAGATAGATAAAACAGAATCGGCGATATTTTTAAATCACGCAACGAATATCTTCGTTTAGTATACCACATGGGCCATCCATTTGAAGAAGCTCATCTACCTTTAATAATACATATTATAAGATCGCGTACCTGTCTGTCAACAATTTCGTAACAGACCCTTCATAAATTGTTAAAAGAATAACCTATCTATCATTCTTAAAAGATGAAATTTAAAACCTATCTATCACTTTAGAGCTAAGTAGATGTAGACGTTCCATTTGATATTTGATTTCCTTCATAAACTGTTAAATGAGTAACCTATCTATCATTCTTAAAAGATGAAATTTAAAAATGAAATTTAAAACCTATCTATCACTTTAGAGCTAAGTAGATGTAGACGTTCCATTTGATGAGATGAGCCTTCTCATCGTCAGTTTTATTGTAACCGTATCGTATACCGGGTTGTCACGGAACGAATCCGTTGGTTTCGCTGCGGCCGTGAATGCTGTGATATCCATTTTGTCCCGAGAAAGGGCGTAAACAATTTCGAATAATCAGTATTTACTTTGACTAACGTGAGAAGACACTTCTGGGTAGAATCCCGGATTCCCGATGAGAAATATCTTAATAAGAATTTCTTGTGGGTAAATATTTGTAGTAAGTTTACTGTAGGTGTACTTAACCTTTAACTTTACCAACAGATAAAATTAAAACGATTCAGCCGCAGACTTGTAGAATAACATTATGAATAAACTGTAATAATACCTCAATTATTTGATATTCCCATCAACATAACCAAAAGCTTGTCATCAAAACGTTCTTATGATTACTTCTTGATAAAAAAATATAAGTTAACCCCAACAGTTTGCTATTAATTCTTCTTATTATAACTAGTATTATGATCCAAGTAAGCAGATATTTTCTTCTCGATATTCATTTATAAAATGCTGACTAAGTTCCTACATCTATTGGACTATATCTCCGTTTCCTTTTATTGCAACAAAATTCTTATCGCATTTCCCAGACGACAGGAAGTGTATCCACGTTTCTATTTGCCCGTTATCGATATTTGAACTCTATATCTATAACTATAATAGCCCGATAAAGTTGATAATAGTTTTCGGATCTAAATATTTGAGTACGGCTATCTGAAAGCACGGACCATTAAAAAAAGTTTAAACGGTGATAAGAAAAGGCAAGTCCAGCTGCAATATATCAGAGTAAATAGCAGGGTTAAACACGATAAATCTAGCCCTTAATGTGATAAGAAATGGAGTAGGATTTACTAACCTAAGCCCGCGGTGCTACGGCCCAAAAAATTGTTTCTACTTTCCCCGCTAACTGTGAGTTTAATTAAACAAGACTGTACGAAAGAAATAATTTAATTAACATTCAAGGCCGCCGGTTCAACTTTATCTTTACAGGTTATACTCGGTTTCAGGTAAAATGTTCCGAAATAAACTGTTTTGTAAAATACTTCTGTTTTGTTTCATGAAACCGATTTAGATTAGGGTCTTGGAAATTGTTCTTTTTAATTTGCGTGATTATTCTAACAGCTTTTAGTATTGACTGTACTCAAAGCTGTTTAGCAGATTTAAATTTTTAAACATGTTTTCACAAACTACTTTACTAGTTTGGTTTAGTAAGATAGATGAGTGGAATTTTAGTTCTACAATAAAAAAGCGGTATCGATAATTGTACAATAGTTAGATAAATCAATTCAGTCGCAAAACTTTTTATCCGATTGAAAATATGCCATCCAAAAATGCCGCTACAATCACAATGCAAATACTGCTCTTCTAATCTGTCACAGCCGGCACAGAAATTGAATAGCACAATAAACTAATTTCGTCTAAATCAACACTAAAAACTGGCCGTTACGGTTGGGTGACCGCGAGGGATTTAAATGAAGACTTCTTTCGTCAATGACGTTGAAGAAAGTCGAAGGGGAGCCAGTTGGTCTCGGGGTTGGTAACAAATAGCGAGCCGTGGGTCTTTTTTCAGTGGCGGTTTGTTTGTTAGTTTAGTTGGTAGATTAACCACCTTAACATGAAGGACTGAGGACGTTGGGGCTTAGCAATACGTTTCATAAAAAAGTAGGTATTATTATATCCGTGAGTCTTGGACCTAGATATAGAGTTGAGACTTGTGAGTGTGCGATTTGATGATACAAAAAATAATGATTCACTAGCACTAAAGCTGAAATCGTGTATGTTTTGTCGTCCTAAGTACAATTCATGTACGTGACACGACGCCTATATATATTTGGTATTTATGCAGGGGCAGGTAGCTTGCGGAAGAAGATATCAACGTCAAAGCATATATTTTTGAACTTTAATTTGCGACTGCGTGTACAGTGCCGTTTACCAACTAACATCAAAGAAATCGACCGTCAGATATCCATTGAAACTTTTTCTTTACGAGTAATTTCAATATTATTTATCAGATATCCATTTAAACTTTTTCTTTTATCAATCAAATTGTCATAAGATTGCCGGGGATGTCAAAAAACTCCCCGGTTTCTCCAACGAGACTGCGCTACGTGCTATGGTCGCGCGCCGCTTAGCACGAGCGCCTGCGCAGGAAACAGAGACAATTTTATATATTGGCCAAGCACAGCGGTTTCCGGGACCTTCCTTCGAACAAAAAATGTGTAGAGACGATAGTGAACGTGGGTGCGGTAAAATCTTCTTGTTTTGCTACTTGGAACTCAGTTAGGTAACCGTTTGGTCAAATATTTGAAGACAAGTTTTATTATCTAAATAGGTACCTAAATTAACAATTTAACAAACTTTTAATAAAGGAACTCTACATTATGCTAAATAACTGTTCTCGAATACTGTAACCTAAGTACAAACAATCTACCTTCAATCTTACCTCCAAACCATCAGTTTGATGGCATCAGACTTTAGCAAGCACAATCGTAGATGTCAACGTAAATTGCGTTGCCCTTGTACTTTTTACCACAGTTTCGGAACAGTACTGTTTGGCCATACTCTGCGGTTTAGCGGAGGAATTAAGCAAATCTGAGGCCCTACACTTAAAATTTGCTTGTATTTTCGGATGTAGCTATCCTTTTTACTCTTTTTTTTTCATTTTATTATCACTATAAAACAATAACATAAAGACAGATACATATTTGCACTGTTAAAAACCACTGAGGTTTGCCTACAGTGCTTGAGTGAGACAGCTAGTTAAGAAGTAACATAATATTATTATTACTATGAAGTCACAATTATTAACTTAATTAAGGTATTTTTTTTTACAATTACGTACACATAAATAATAAATTAAACAGGAACCTAGAAGAAGCACAGTACGCTAATTGATAGCAAGAAAGTACGTTTTTAACTTGGATTTAATATTCTTTTCATTCAAATCATTCTTGACGGATGGAGGTAGTTCGTTAATAAATCGAGAGATCAGGTACTGTGCGGTCTCGATAGGTCGTTTTGTGGTGCTGCATCAGCGATAAAGACGTCTGTGTATTCGAAAATACGGAATTATGGACATGGCCTGTTGTGAGGTAACGCCTGGGAGTACAATGTACTGTTGGGCTAGCACATAGCACCGTTGTCTCCCTAGAGACTCATTCAGGATTTATCAGAATATATTGCTGTCTGAGACTAGCATGGATTTGGATGCTATTTATAAACAACTCTTTGTTTTGGATAATGGATATCGATGGTAAATAAAGAAATATTCTTGCATACTTTGGATGATCTGATCAACCATTAAACTGAGAATGCTCTCACATTCTTAGTATCTCAAGTGATGCGTATATCATAAATCAATACTTTCAACTGTAATTTTGTTAAGTTATTATGACAGTATTTTAGATGTACTATCTGGGCTATGGGTTAGTATGGTACAGAAAACAGTTAAGAAAGTGAACCCACTGTTCAATAGCTCTGGTGTATATTATTCAGCTGTTACTGTTTTCGATCATCTTGAACCATCAGCACGTTTTACAACATAAATATGCTGCAAAAAACGTCAAAGTAGAGTTCATGGAAAAGGCTTCTACCTGCTATGTCGAAAAGGTAGTTTGTATTCTATACTTGTAATATATAAAAGTGTGAAACAGAATGTGTGAATGTGATAATTAAGGCATAAATAAACCAAATGCATATGAATATTTCGTTGAATGGAATATTTGTTATTGTTTAAAAAAAGGAAAGAATTTCGGACTCCAATACGTCCGGATCAGAATAGCCATGGGATATGAAATTGAATGAGATGGGACTCATTTTAATAAGAATGAAATATGTAAATAAAATACCTATGAGATCATATTTTTGAAAGGTTTTTGTGGTGGTATTTAAGAAGTCTGGGGGATGATTCATTGACAACCTTGGTTTAAAAATTGGCAGGAGTACCTTTTACTCTACTCACAATCATATAACTTCCCTAATTGCTTAAGTGAATTAGCATCAGCTATATTTCAAGTAGGTTTCCCGTAGCAGGCGGTGGCATCGTATAAATCAAAAAACAGGGGACTTTTTTTCATTTGAGCAAACTGCAAAAGTGCCGGCTAAGCAAGAAACGCGCTGCATCTGTTATATGACCTTTTATATAGAGTGAAAAAAATAAACTTTTATTATTATTATTTTCTTAAATTTTTATTATTATTTTTCCTGTACTCTATTCTCGATTGACAACCATCCCCTTGAAATTTGCTCGTACTCGTACTTTTTTACACCCTGTGTATAATGTATGTGATCCTAGACATTTTGTTTTTTATCTACTCTTTTTCTTTTTTATACAGGATGTAAAAAAGGAGGAGCCAAAGTGTAGAGTCTAGAATACTTGAAAAAAACTATTAAAAAGTGGTTAAAAATATTTTTTTAACTTTCTAAATAATTAATTTTTCCATTTTTCCTGTATTCTAAACTCGATTGACAACCACCCCCTTAAATATGGCTCATACTTTTTTACACCCTGTATATTAAAAGTATCTTTCAATAAAAGCTTTTTCTTTCTTTCTAAGCATTTTATTATCATGTCGGACCGAACTAAAGTAGCCCGCTTCACACGATAGCACTTGGTTTATTTGGACGTAAAAAAGAGTCACTTAAGCTTTTAGAACGTTCTGAATTTTTTAAAGTGCATGGAATTGCGTGATTCCTTATTGGAGTACCTAGTAGTATCAATCCGTGAATACATACATATACCTCTACACTTAAAAGTCGTGTTAGTTACACCACTTTTAACTCTAGAACGATGGATCATAATTTTCACTTTGCGTTTGATACTGTTAATCAACAACTACCTCAGATTTTTGAGACGATAGACGGTAAAATAAATTCAATGCAAACTTACCTAACTATTATTTTTAACGAAATGCGTCTCTTATACTCTGTCTACATCTACCTTGTAACTATAGAGAAATGTTTCTCGAAACTTAAAGCCTCTTTCGGTGCAGACTTTTATAGCTTAAAAAGGTTCTATGCTTTTAAAATATGTCAGAAAAAGTTAAAAATAAGCCATTAGCGTTTCTTCAAACCGCAGGCGAACGTGGTGGCCGCATTTAAAATACCAAAAAACCTGACAGTTTATTAATTATGTTCTTCAAACGGATTCTGTGCGTGTCACACGAAACTACAAAATGACTTTGCCTTATACATATGACATTTCTAATTAATAATAATGTATTATTATTATATGTATAAGATTGACTCTATAAAACCAATATTTTAATTATGATAGTACTTTCGACCTAAGTATATAAATCAAATGAAATTCTCACTTCTGAGTTTAATAACACCAATAAATTTTGCGGCAAAAACACAAATTCCGAGCAAAATATTTTCGTAAAAATTTAAACCCTTCATAAATCGTGAGCCGTTCTAAATATCCCATAGACCCTTTCCGTTCGAACTGCTAAACGGTGTTATTATCCTCAGATAGCTATGATTTCAATAACTCACGCCGACTTATCATTGGGCCATTTCGTCCATCCCTATACTTTCCCATCCGACCGATAATTACCGCGTTTACTTTGGAGACGAGGGTTTGTTGAGCGCTTTAGGCAAACTAGGCAATTATCACATCGCCCCCAGTCCTTTCCCATGGGACCTCGGAATTGTTAAGTTACATACGAACGTGTCGAACCTCGCGGCCATCTCCTTTTGTTGCACTCGCAGTAGGATATCGTGTCGCGGTCAGTCTCGCGACGAAGCCGTAGAGCGCATCCTCGTCACTCCACCGCCTCCTTCCGCATCCATTGCTCACTCCTTTCCGACACCCCGGGACGAGGCAGACAAACACAAGAAATGTATTAATGGTGCAGATGAAAGCCGGCCGGGTCGAGTTACAGAAATGTTTGCTCGGGTGGCTCAGGCCCGTCGCGTGAGAACCTTCGAACTGCATGGGCGTGACATCGAACGCTTTTTTTCTGTCTTTTCTTTTGTAAGGCTAATGTCGAGTCGTACTTATAATGGTTCGGTTCGACGTGACCATGACAATGCATCTTTTGGTAATCGAACTTTAGCTTTGGCCTTTCGTTTCACACATGTTTCGTTGCATTGTTTATGTTATGGCGTTTTACGACGGTATTGTTGCGAATGGTCCGCGCCGATTTCACGGCAATTCACCCGTTGTTCTTTTTTGGGACGTCGTCAAAACCCCATATTTGGTGGAATATTCAGTGTGCGGGCGAAACTCTAAAATTGATCGTGCCCCCGGGCCGGGCGGCCATTAAAAATACATTAAGTTTCTGGAACTCATTGCCGACAGTGTTAGTAATGCAATAGTATGAATAGGCCGCGTCAGTTTGTTTTCGCCGCGAGATTGGCGTTACTTTCGCCACACTGTTTGACCGGGGAGCAGAAATGCATTTGTTATTTTGCACGGCAATTTTCATCCACAGTCCACAGACTCCGCAAAATGAAAGAGAACGCTATCTCGTCTTATTTATGGGCCAGATGATTACACCGGCTTTGTTTGTAATTAACGTAGCGGTCTAGTTATTTTGTGGTATTGTTTTAGTGAAATTCAAATCTAAAGGGTTGATAACTTGTCAAATAAAGTGTGAGACAACAATCTTATTGTTCTTCTCATTTCGTTTGGTAATTGAGAAGTATTTTCATCACAAGTGTTATCTATTTCAGTGAAATAACTCTTCAATGAATCTTTACTTTTGTCTAAGTTCATGGATATGCAAATACCTGGAAGTTACCTCATTAATTCTGGACTTGGAAACTTGATTCAATAACAGAGCGTTGGTAAAAAAATTAGGAAAACTTTTCTCGAACGAAACTGTATAAAATTTTCCGCCGCCAATCTTTTGACGTATAGCGAAGCCGGGAGCTATTCATGGTGGTTTTAGTAAGTGAATTTTAATATTACCTCGATTGAATGAAGCGGTTCCGGGTAACTCTAATAAAAATTAAACAAGTTTCTATTAAGTTCGCTGGCGGCTACTAGGTTACGTTCATAATTTACTTACTTAAACGAAATTGATCACTGTTCAGAACTGTAGCGTAGAGATAGGGTACTTAGGTACTCACCTTACAAGAACTTTTCACTTTTGCAACTTTTGTGCAGACAATCTTGGTCTTGAAGTTGGTCGTTGTTGAACAATGTTTATTTGACTAATGAATTGATTGAGTCGTAAGTTCTTCATCAGTCAATTTATCAAGCTAAATGTTCTTTCAATTTAAATCTTTAGAAAAACCAGACAAGTGCAAATTCGACTCGCGCACTCATGGTTCCGTACCATCCTTAATTGAATTAAGGATCTACTTACTTCTACTAAGGCTAAGTACCACAATAGTTTGACATAAAAAATAACTCTGTCTTTCATAGTGTTTGTTTCAAGGAAAAAATAATAGTTGCGGTTGTTAAAAAGGCGCTGTACCTATCTCAAAAACATCTTGTTCAATAAGGTTTCCGATTTTTGCCAATCGGCTACGGAACCCTAAAGACACTGAGTAAATATATAAATATTTTCTTCTTTCCCGTTCTTTCAATTTTTTCTTGCTTTTACATTTCACTTTTAGACAACAAACCCACCAATAATAAACAAATCTCTTGCTTTCTTAGCAACGAATAATTTCCACGTAATTTTGTGTTCAATTTCCATAACTTTGGTATAAATTCTCAAACCATTCATGCATATTAGGTAACACATAATATAAACGGCTGACAGACAGACAGACAATGTTTACAAGCGATCGCTGTGGGATCGATAAACAGAGCTTCCAAACATTCCACGTAGTATGGCATAGTAAACAACTTATGAAGTGCTGGTAGAAAGTGGCGTTTAAAAGAGTTTGTGTGACC
This sequence comes from Pyrausta aurata, assembly GCA_963584085.1. Lineage (NCBI taxonomy): Eukaryota > Metazoa > Arthropoda > Insecta > Lepidoptera > Crambidae > Pyrausta > Pyrausta aurata. The sequence continues at coordinate 2,955,348 of OY757264.1, forward strand.
CGACGTGGCGACTCAAATTATAAGTTCCAATAATATATGTAATATCCATAAAAGTTTTTTTTAAAACCCTTTGACATATGTCATATTTAAAGTCATGGCACATAATAATAATAGTCATGGTTATCTCACCATTTTATGGTTCAGAATGTTTTTAAACACTCACAGTGTCATATTTATATTCTTAAAGATGAAATAAGAAACGCGGGATTCGAACCAGCATCTTTCTGGCTTACCGGGCCAACTGCTCTTCCAATTGAGCTACCGTGCTGTCGGTCCGACCGCGTGAAATTCTTGGTCTTTTAGGGATACGTCATTGCGTGACGTTAGCGCCATCTACCCGTCTGTTTATACAACAGCGGGCCAAGTAGTTATTCTTTACATGTTACCATGTTATTTCAATATCATTGAAGTAACACGGTACCGAATTTCGAATTGATAATATGACAACTAGAAAAGAGCATGAATCTTGGCTAAGAAAACTCGGAATAAAATTATCTATGACACAAAAAAAAAAACTAAATGAAAATCAGTTTATCCGTTTGGGAGCTTCGATACCACGACAGATACACCAACAAACACGTTAGACTTATAAAACTCGCTTTTTGCTTCGGGGGTTGAAAAGTAAGTAAGTACATGATTGATTTGAAAATTGATCTCTACTTTTGTATCTCTTTTACTTACTATGAACACAGAATATAAATAACTTGCTATTTACTGAAGTCAATAAATAAAGTAAATTTCAAAGTAAGTTAAAAAATATTGTCTTAAAACGTTAAAGTTTTGTTTATGATAGCAAAATCGGCTCCCCTAGCTTTCAGCTTCTAGTATCAAAGAATCATTAGAAACGAATTACGAGGACGATAACGTTAAGGAATTTAAAAGCAGTCAGAATTTAAAGCAATAAGTAATATGCATAAAGTCAAAACGTAGAAAAAGGTCTATATGCTGACTACTATGAAGTATCCTTTACCTACTTACTCTCGTGATATTAAAGCTGTAAGTATGTTAAATGCAAATTGAATGGTGTCATTATAGCGTGGCGAAAGCATAACGATACAATGTAAAGTACCTTTTGATTATAATATTTATAATGCACCGTCTTAAAAGTAAAAGGTACATTGTAAGGCTTGAAAATATGTTTCATTTATTCTTATTGGCACATAATTTTGTTTTTCGGATTGTTAAAACCGTAAAAAGCATACATAGAGTCATATTAAACATTTTTACGCTGAAAACAAAACACAAGAAATTGTAGGCCCATATAATTTAAAAATATCTGTAGGTAAGAGGTACAGGTATCTACTTACGCTTGCCCTATAATAAAATTATCATATATCATTTTTATTCCAATCCAATATACCTGCTAGAGATATTGTTTCTGAACGTCCTATTGAATAAAACATATATTTTATGGCATGTTTGCCTGCATATTTTTTACATATTTCCGTATTGGATGCCCGAATTGGGTGCATCTACATTTTTATTGAGCCTTCCTTCCTTTATTGCAATTTGTTTTACAGTTCAGCAAAACAAGTGACATAATAACATTTTTAGTTGGTTTGTGGCTCTGCAGTAGTTTTTGCTAACGATGCAGTTTGTGGGTTGCAGTGGGGATAAAATGAATATCTGAGATGACTATTTTATTTTTCGTCCAAGGAACGGGTTTTGTATACAACTGCAAGCTTCGTACAAAGGAAATGTGCTGCTATTTGGGGCTTTAGTCTATCTAAGAAGTTTCTATGGCTGAACAAAAAGATTGTAAGGTAGTGAAACTTAATGTTGCTTTACTGAGTATTACTTGCTAAGATAATAATGTTTCGTTTGTAGGAACGTGTATCGTCCTCGTCCTGCCTTTAGGCAAATGTACGTTGTCTTGTCTGCCTGGAAAGATAATAAATAGCTATTGGTAAGCTATCATTATTTATGACACACCTTTTATTTTGTGTTGTTTTTGCTACACCCACCTGTCAAAAATACATTAAGGACCAAATTGTACCTACTTTTAATAATTGTTGTCGTGTAAGCCAAAAACCGAAAAAAAATATTGCTGTCATCTACATTGAAACTGGCTGAAATGAAATAAACGAAAAAAAAATACATTTCTGTTATAAAAAGGCGGGAAAACGAAGTCGTTTTTTTTCACACAGACTCTCACACGAGTATCTCGCTGCATTGTGTCTGGCCGAAAATAAATCACGACTAAAATCACGTAAGAGCAAACTAATGAAAACCATTAGCCGCCACGAAATAATCGTTCAATACACTCGGCGAACTTCCCACGAGTTGTATTATGGAATGGAGTGTTATGGTTAAGAGTGCGAGGCCTAGAGGAACAATACTTTTTAGAGTTCGCTTGTGAATGTTGAGATCGTACTTTCGTTATTGATGCATTCCAAATATGAACTCGAAAAAATTGGACTTGCACGACTGTCACAAAAGTATTTTTATTTTATTTTCATGGCCAGCAACACTTATTCTTTTTTTAAAGAAGATGTTTATACTTAGGTGAAGAAATAATCTTTATATTACCTGCAAATATTTAAAAAGTAAACCGTAGTCGGTTCCCAAGTTGATACTTGCTAGCTAAATCATAGGGTGTAATTATGGAGAAACTTTTAATAATACCGTGCCGTGTTAATAATACGGGATTATTACAAAAGTTTTGTCATAGAATAATGAACGTTTTACTTCGTATCATAAATATTCCCGTATATTATTATCCAAAAAAAGTTGAAGAAATATAAACATCTGGGGAGCTGTTAGCGCTACACGTTATTCTTTTCTTTAGCTCCGTAATTGTTGCTGAAAAGCATTTGTTTTATTTGTTATCTGTTCTTGTCACAGTAGTCAGGGATGCGGAACCGTGGCAAAAACAGGATGGTTCTGTATCATCTGTTGCGCATTTACAGCCTCCTCGCGAATGCGGAGTGCTTGTCTATGCCTCGCCTTTTGTGCTCGCTTGATTGATGGCTCTGGCTAGGGCTGCCACATTGTAATTAAAAAAAAATGCTGCGTTTACTTTCTACAATTAACATCAGCAGATTTTGTGGGCTCGTCGTCACTGCTACGTATTTTAAACTGTTAACAGTTTGCAGTAGCTGTAACTAATTGTGTACCGAATAATTATAATTAATCGATTGAAATTATTTATTATTATTGGTTTAGGTATGTACGTATTAATTGCGTTTTTTATCTCTCAGTTGATGGCGTTGGGGAGTTTATTGGAATGACTGTTGGCTGAAAGCTGATTTCCTTGCTATATTCTCAAAGGTACGAGAGCGCCATCTCTTGATAGTAAAAAAAACTAATGACAAGACCTAAAATATAAATGCTCATAGTGTTATGATCGTGGTAGGATCTTCGTCGTCTTCGTCAGTGGATTTTTTTCCAAAACTGCAAATTAGGGAAGATAGTGTGGAGGTTTCCCTCTTGCCTGCTACACCGTAGTTTGAGAACCGGGGGATTTCCGCCTCTTAATTCAAAATCAAAATCAACAAATTCAACCGAAATTTGTACAAAGGTGGACTTTACGCCATATAGCATTCTCTGCCAGTCATACCTTTGGTCTAATCAGAAATGATTGTGGGCGGAAATTAATGGCATTTTGTCCAATTAATCAATAATATTTTTTCGTTGGCAACCCTACCGCCTCGTTGTCGCGTTAGCATGAAAAATGCCTCTGCCCGTGTCTGTTTGATCGCCCTCCTATTCGGGCCGCGTCAGTTCCCACTGATTCAACTTTGTTTTGACGCACTGTCAAAATTCAATACGGTCAAGTTATAAGCGGATGTTAATGACTTGACAAAAAAGTACGTATTTGTATATACCCTGGGGGCTTCTTAAAATCTATACTGTATTTTCTCTGTCTAGACCTGGAAAATTGTTCAAAAGTATTATCATAAAAATAGTTATTTTCTAACGAAAAAAATGGAACCAGCAATATATATCGCAAACAAACTGTGTCAAATCATAGGACTTGACATTGTCATATACTACAACGAGTTATCATACTTTTATGCATCTTTGATGAGCTGATTGATGATGAGGATTATAACTTTTGATTAATACTTATTTCTCTTAGTTGAAGCATTTTATAGCTCTATGACTAGGTCAAGGTAACTACGTATACTCTGTAAAATCTTTGCTCCTATTACAGGCCACACTCTGTATAGGTATTTAATCCGTTTTTCGCCTCTAAAGTAATTTAACCCTATAATTTGATAAAGCGATTCTTAGCACCAAGATATAGCCTAATTTGGTAATACAATAAGAAAGTATCGTTTCCCTGAATTTCATATCGTCGCCGGTATCTCTACAGTTAAAGTTAATTAGGGTTGCCATCATAACACCGTACTAAATGATATCGTTAGATGCCGACGTGATATCGCAAGCCGACTATTACGTTACTTATTCTGATACAGACATATAGCACTAAAATAATGTTACTAAAACTAAAACAAACTTTTAAGTAATTGTCTCTCATCGTCATTCAAATTTAGGAGCTAGACTCTTGTAGGGGGAGTTTTTCCTGCAACTTGATAAAAACTCCAACTAGGGAAGATAGTGTTGGAGGTTTCTCTTTTCTTTTGTACACCGCAGTTTAAAACGGGGATTAAAAAAGCGTTACCCTGGTGTTGGGTAGCAGCATCAGTAAGCAGAAGAAGAAGACTGATGATATAGTTTATCAGGAAAAGGGATAAAAATGCATTTTAATATTATTTTTGTGGAAACTGCATTAAATGACATTACATAGGATACCAGGATTCCAATGCTATGTACAGGCTGTAATCGTTAAAATGGTACACTACTCGCAGTGTGCAAAGCTACGAGCTGTTCTTTCGATGAAACCTAATTAAGATTGTACAAAATAATATTTCCTTTAAACTGGGTTACATTTTGGGAACAAAAAGTACCACTTAATAAAATATTAGAGAGTTATGCGAGCAAGTTAATTGTTTTAGACTCTTCAATATTCTAAACTTATAATGATTTTTACCAGTGGAACACCCTATATGAGAAAGCACAGTGTGAAACTATATCTTGACATAGACAAACTGCGTTTGAGATGATTAACTGTACGTTGGTTTTGACTGTCTTAATTGAATATCTCCGTGTATGTAACTTACAATTTGTAAACTTAATGGCTGCGAGAAAAAAATGGCTACTGTCAGTTATTCGGTTTAATTGAGACGTAGTTTCAATGAACCGGAACTATAATGAAGTTGGATAACGCAACCAATGATAGTTACCCAATTCTGCTGCGAACTATAAGTTATCATAGCCCATTCTATTCGTTATATTAAAAAAAAAGTACTTCGATTTCTTGATTGTTTTAATAATTAAGGCCACACTAATCAAATAGGTATGGGCCCAGATTCTAGCGGCATTCAAAATTTTTCACTATGGTAATCATTGATAATAATGGTAGTTATTCGATTACAAATTTCACCTTTTCACCGAAAAAATAAATTAGGTAATATACACGTTAAAAAAACTACCACAGGGAAGTCGAAATGCAAAAAACTCTTTTTTCGGAAAGAAAATTCGATTAGTGAACATTTCGTTATACGCACTGAATAGATATACGAACTGCTCTAGAATAGCCCCTGATTACGAATTTTTTAAGAAAAGGTGTTATTTTGGGGTGTGATATTATGTAATTCAACTCTAACCGTAATCACTCGTATTTTTAGAATTAGATTTTTCATACAATACATAAAAGAAAGGTTATTTTTGAGATTGATTCTTTCTTGGCTGAAAATATGGTTACGTGCTTCAAAGCGTGTCGGTCCGGAGCCATTTTAGACGCCAATGAAGGCTTACTATAAAGGTGTGTGTTGTTTTGAACAGATGCCAAATTCAAGGGGATGATATCGCCATCAATACCGACATCTTTTACTACGGGATCGTGATCGAAATTTTAAACAAAACTTAGGATTTTAAGGAGAAGAGTAGGTTATCCATTCAAATAAATCGGGCAGGCCAAGTCGATTTTATTTTGATTAGATAAAGTATTTCTTGATTCGCGATGATGACTTTAAAGATAATTTTTAGGTTTCAAAGTACATTTCTTTCTCTACAAATTAAGATTAAACTCGTCTCTTAAAAACAACAATCTTTTAAAGTCTTACATCATTTTACTAAAGCCTACATTTCAGGAGTGTATTTTCAAGAAAACAAAGTTACTATAACTTTTGTTCCAATAACTTTTTTTTTACAATTAGCTGGAACTAAGTTAATAAACTTGATACAATAGGTGGATTTTAGTTGCATGTTAAAATTTCTTACCGGTTATTAAGAAAAATGTTGCAATCACTGAAACGAATTTCGTTCGTAAACACAACGTGATTTCGTACGAAATATTAAAAGTTACACACTTTTTGACTATTTGCAGATATAATTTGAAATAAACGTAACGAAGTTGCACTGAAATTTCAAACAAAAATACATATGTGGAGATTCGATGTGTCTACCCTAAGTACATGTTTATGCCTGGTACATAGGTACAATAAAATTGTTGTGCGAAAAGATTTATTTATTAACCTCTCAGGCCTGTTTTACCATAAAAGAGAAAGAAAAGATAAGCAATTATCGAATAGCTTCATTCGAAATGGCACAAGACAGATGACAGAAACGTTACTTGTTACTTTTAGAACATGGTGAAACAGACGTAAATGTCATATTTATAACAAAAACACCGCATCAAAATCGTCGAACGTCAACATAAAGGTCGAACTGAGAACCTCCTTTTTTAAGTCGGTAAAAATATAATGGAAATAAGACTGAAGCATGTAGTGCAGTATTCCTAGTAGCGTTTGCAACCTCATGCATACGAACCAAAGAGAATTACTTGTTAATGTTACTTGTATAAGTATGTGTTTCTGTGTGTGTGTGTGTGTGTGATATCAGTTCCATCTTCACGGTCTCATAGCTTAGTGCCGTACTGGAAATATACGTTTGCTGTCTTTGAACTTTGAGGTATTTCGATGCTACAGACAGCAAGGCTGTTTGCACAATCCTTAATTAGCATGTTACTTTTGAACATTGCAATTATTTTGCAATATGTAAATGACGAATCAAAGTCAAAGCGCTTACATTTTACTTTTTGGGTTTAAAATAGACTTTGGGTACATAAAAATACTTATATCTTTAATTGAAGTTTAACAGTGATGTGATTATTTTCAGTGATGTGAGTTTCCCATTTACAAATCCACTATTGTATCTAAATTAAAACACGTTAGGCTACTGACAATAACAATGTTTGTTCCTATTTTAAAAGTTAATAACTCTATTTCGCAAACAATTTTATGTGCTGTCCATTACGGATCACAGGTGTGTTCCGCGTCGTAATCTACTTTCCATCAGGTGGGCCGTACGCCTGATGTCTTTGCCTATCTATAAAACATTAAGTAAATTAAGACACTTTATGGCCTACCAAATACTTTTGGGTGGCAATATTTTAGAAGTTAATATTGAAAGCGTTATATTTAGTTGTTTCGTTGCTGTGAATAGATTTTCATGTCAGTATGGGTTAAATGAAGTTTGCTGAAGTTTAAATAACTACAGTTTTGATAAAAAAATAAATTAGTTGATAAGTAACTAGCTTATTTACAAGGTAGCTACTTTTCAGCTGTTATGGTTCAAGGTAACAATTATTAAGTTAAAAGGTTGCGTGCCAATGTCAAACTTAATCCATCTCTGTCCGAAAATCTTGATCACAAAGTGGTAAAACAACTGAGATTGGGTTTGAAAAATTATCAAATTTGTATAATCTCTTTTCGAATAAAGTGGTAAGTGTCTACTACGCAACTTATATAAATCCTGTTAAAACAATTAACACAGGTTTATGTGTTTTACCCTTTTAAAAACAACCTGGCACGCATAGAAACGGAAGTCCCCTAATTTAGGACCTTGACAATCGGTGTTGTGTTGTTCTACCCGCATTTACTCAATTAGTTTCGCTAGGTAACGTGATTGTGTACGTTAGTCTAGTGCCCCTAAAGAGGGTATCATTGAGGATCCTTATCGTACCTAATTGAGAATGGAGACCTACTACGAAAAACGAAACCCGTCGATATGATAATGGTTTTTCGGATCCGAAACTATTTTAGTACGAAATGCTTCGTGACCCTCAAAGGTTAACTTGGTGTGGAATGGTTAAACAAAAACTCAAATCTCATCCGTTTTGACCTGTGGTTTTGAATGTCTCTGTGATAAGAACTAGCTAGGTTTTACGAGAAAGAAGAAGAGATTCGATTAGAAAAAGACAGGAAAAGTGACAAGTAAATTATCAAGATAAAGTGTGTATAAGTTTAGTATAAAAACGCCAGTGCTATGATTATATCTTAGAGATTTTAACATAAGGTTTGTTTTAGCTACAAATATTGAAACTTATGACATGTCACCATCACCAACTATAGATTACAAGAAGTACTATCAATGCAACTTTGACAGCTTATGTAGGTTATGCTTCAGACTCTGCAGACCACGACAAACAGTTGAAAGTTCGAATCCCTAAAGAGGTGAAAGTTTGTTAAAGCTCGCATATTTGCACCTGACACAGTTTTAAAAGGTATTAATCTACTTATAGTCAAATTCGTCATAGTAAAAACTGTGCCAAGTTTTCGGACAGGTTGTTTAACCCCTAATTATTGAGCAATAAAATGCCCGGTCCAACTAATTTATCGCCCTAACAGATAATTATAAAAAAGTTTTGTGGCGTAAAAAAAGTGTGCTTGGTGATCAAACGGCTAGCGATTTATGAATTCATCATATTAATATCGTGGTCTTTTTATACTTTTCACGAATATAAATACCGAAAGTCACCCTTGAGTTACTGAAACAGTTCGCATTAAGCCTTTTATGTTTTTCTCTTTTATCAAATCTCGGGCGTATTTCGAAGGTTTTCCGAGCAGTTGGTTTCCAATCACTTGGAAATGAATGTTTTTGTGCGTGAACGGCGCTGCGAAGTCTGGACCTAACGTTATTTTTGCGGAACCTTCTTGGGCATGTGTTTATTAAGGCCCTTTTACTTTCACAACCTAAAAAATGGGCTATTACTATAGCTTAGGTCAGATTCAACGGTGTACGGTTTTTAGACGACATGTGAGTTTCACTGGTCAACGTTACAGCATTACTCTGCAATTCCTTATAAAATATTATAAATATGCACCAGACCAAATGTCATGGATTTGAAATGAGGAAGGTCTTCCTTGTGTTACGAATATCAGTCAACGTTTATGACGAGGGCGTCTCCCATAAATATCTTAATACATAATATCCATGAATTAGGTAAAAATGATCGTTTTCATCCCACTTTTTTCTTAATTTTTTTCCCGTTGCGGTTGCTGGTTCAGTAATGCACTAAACGAACTATAACTATAAATCAAACTATGTATTTTAATGAATGAAGTTTTTTTTATAATTTTAACTTGCTATCACCTTTCTACTGCAACAATCTTACGTGCTTATTCAATTTGATTTACTAGGTTCGTGCTCACTGTATGCAAAGCAGAAATTATACCTATTTCTGAACGTCACGAATCGTTCTTCAAGAATAAGGGTTAGTAAAAAATTGCTTAAACTGTCTCTCAAAAGCGAAATTTCCTTTCTTTTGCCCAATAATTGTGTAAGAGTTAAGCGTCCGATAACTTGCGGTTTTCTAATATCTCATTGAGATATTTTAACGGCAATTCAGTGCTTTGTTAGTAATACTTTTAAGGGTAGGTAACCCGGTATGCCGAATACGAAACGTGCTAACTTATATCTCGAATGCCATAAAAAGAACAGCTAAAAGTAGCAGTGCAAACTTTGCACATTTTTAACTTGAAGGCTAGCGTTATTAGCTGCAAAGGTATTTGCCACTTTTGAAGTTATAATAGGCGTGGAGCGATGGGCGTTTAACCTACTTGAATGACGTCACTTTTACAAAACTACGAGAAAGGATAGGTTATTGTTTTATAACTTGATGTATGTAGGTAGGTATATTAATTTGTATCATATATATTTCACAGTTGTATCACCTCATACTTTTAAAGACCCTTTACTTACAGAATAACTTTAGTTCATATTTCGATCGTGTCAATTGATAATACACACATAAGTTACATTTTAAACAAGCAAAATTAAATTCATACTTTATATATTTATACTAATTAACTGACTGTCAGAGAAATACAATAGAGATGGTATTGTAATTTATAATTTCATTGGTACGTGATAAAGTTGAAATTAATAATTTATTTCATCGAACTACACGTGGTACATTAAGCGGAATAATAAAGTGTTAATTATCACGGAATCGACAAATTCGTGATTACATTAATAATAAATGGTATATTTCAGATGAAATTTTCTGAACTCAATACGTATGGGATAAAATAAAATATAATTTTTCCAGGTTTGTTTTTGAAAGCTAGAAGATTTAAAGTAGGTAGTTGTTTTTATTTTAAAAGTTAAACGTGGTTAAACAGTCCAACTCATACACCCTACTAATATTATAAATGCGAAAGTTTGTGTGGATGTATATGTTTGTTACTCCGTAAAAACTTCTGGATGGATTTTGATGAAACTTGACAATAATGTACCTAGCTTATACCTACAGAATAGCACATAGCCTATAATTAACGATACTTTTTGAGATCATACATTTATGCGCGGAAAGCCGGGGAACTGCCTGCTAGTATTATATAGTAGCGGCTACTACTACTCCGTACTAACATGTGTTATTCCAGTGAGTAAACTATATTATTGTAAAGTTTCATCAAAATCCATTAAGTGGTTTTTGCGTGAAGGTGTAACAAACATCCGTACCATACATCCATTCCATCCATCTTCGCAATTTTTGACATTATTTATTTTTAGAATTTGGATTAAATATAGTAAGTAGGATGTTTTGACATTTGGTTATAGTTCGTGACTTCGTGAAATAATTTGAAGCATTAATGTAACTTTATACGTACTGTATTTTACTTGCTGACATTTAGTTCGGTTGCACTTAAAACTCAGGAATCGGTTTCAAAATTTTGACAAAAGGAAACCTCTCAGAAGTTGTTGAAAAATTCTCAACAGGAAATGGTAGTTTCTGCGAAACTCCAAATATACAGTCTGCGCTAGTTAGTTAGACGAAGTTGGCCGAAGGTGGGTTCGACTTTTTAGCAATTTTTCAACTTATTGAGCTATAACTTTGCTTCTATTGAGGTATTGGGGTAGTCGAGAATCAGGGATGCTACTTATATAATAGATCTATGTTTAAGTAAAATATTAGATGAGATGAAAAGAGACAGTCTATCCTAGTTCAATTATTCCAGTGCCTTTTTAGACGCAAAAACAGGGGTGTTATAAGATTTATCATTATATGTCTGAGTTTGTCTGTCTGTGGCACCCATTGGTGGCACCGTGTCTCCTAAACGGGTGTATAGCGCGTCCTGCGCTTTTTTAAAGCTGTTTTTTTAGCGATGGTTCTTAGCTATGTATGATGGAAATCGAAGCTGTTGTCTTAAAACTCGATATTTACGCTTTATATCAATATTTATACATTTTTTTTTTTAAATTTAATCTAATTAGGTATGTACTTTCAAAACTTTTTTGTTGTGTGAATATGCATCCGATTTTTGAATCGAAAAAAAATGTATTATATAATGACGTTAAATATAATCGTTGCCGTGCTATGCCGTATCGGGTCGCTACCTAGTAGTTGTAATACATGTACTAAGTATAATTATCAAAATAACTATAGGATAAAACTAAGGTAATTTTTATAATACATATATTATACCTACGTACAGTACGATATTTATGCGTATGCAAACATAATGTAGCTTATTTGTGTGTATGCAAATATTTAATCGTAAATTCGTCTAGCCATCTCGTACCTCACTCCTCACTACCCAAATAACTTATGAAGTAATGTAAATACGAGCCAGCCCTAGCAAATAACCTTTGATGTTCACGGCGAAGTCCTAAACTGATTTGTAATTAGTCGTTCGAGCTCATTCGAACGCAATCGTAAGGGTTACTAAACTAAAGAGGTTAAATGATAGGAGTTAACTAACTGACAATGTTAACAGGATTAAGAACTATACATGGATACAAACACGAAATAAATTAATAAATAACGAAATGGTAACTTTGGAACTGACAATGTATTTGAGAGTGCTTTTTAAATCATTTCTGTTTATCTAGATTTTACTAGGCTGATTATGATTGAAGGGATACCGATTGAAACTGAAAACAACTAAAATCGTTAGATCCAGTAGCGATGTAGCGACGCGAGTGGTGCAAAAATAGTATTGCCTTCCATGTGTCTAAAATAAAAACTACATCATGGATCGATAGGACGCCGGCGGTCGCGTAAACAAAAGAATGAAAACATCCGTGAGGGATCAAAAAAAAAATAAAGACACTGCTTTCGACTTTTCTAATGTTTGCATGCAGCCTGTGGCACAGCATGAGGTCTAAAATGAAATTCTATAATCACATTAAATTAACTATGTTTTACGCAAATAAACGATTCTATTATATTCTATTCTCATATCAGAGAATAAATAAATAAATACACCTACTGAAACCTCATACTAACTAACTAATACTAAGTTAACACGGAGCATTTTGTATTTCTTTCCATCAAAAATCAAAATACTTATACTTACGTATTTTTATGTGGTAATTTATTTCTGAATTTCTTTTTCATTTACTGCGAAAGAAAATATATCTCTTCGCAATTAGACATATGACTACATTCCAATCAGATTAACCAACAATTACTTAGTCCTGCCAGGTTCTCACCATTTTGCTCTGAGCCAATAACTATAGGGGAAATAGGATACGGCGTATGGCCAAAGCGTTGAATGGCAAGCTTTACTTCAACGACAATGGATTTATTAGGGGAGACCGTTTTATCGATAAAGTCTGCATATCGATAGAATGATTTGCTAAGAAACTTGCCGAAATCTTACGCGGCCTTCCGTATTGTTGGAATCTTACGCATCCTGCGACGGATAGTGCCATTTATATTGAAGATGATAGCTGCTGTTGTACTTACATTGATATCTATCTATCTTATTGCTACAAGCAATAAGACCACCTGAATAATTGTGTAAGTACTTGATATTTAAGACTTTATTCTGTATCATTCATTGTATTTTGGAGTACAATTTCGTATCTATAATGTAATTATTTAGAATGGCAGTAGCGGCAAACACAACGAGAATTTTTAATGAAAAGAATAAATTCAAGTCCTTAGTTAGAATTAATAGTGTTTTCAGAACCAATTAGCAATATCTGGAAGTGTTCGGGATTGAACATAATTAAATCTCTAGCCATATACACTACCAGATGACGATTAGTAAAGTTAATAGACTTAGTTTAGTAGCTAGCTAAAATTATCTTTGCAAAGACATCTTATTGTGATACATTTCGAAGTAGATACAAAAACTGTTTGAATATCTGTAGTAATACGATAAATCTTTGGATTTGTGCGGCCCTAGCTCCATAACAATGAAAGGACATGCAATCTGACAATGCAGTCTTCTATTAAAGACATACGATCTGGTAGGGTGAAGTAAAAGCAGTGAAAGACGGGGTCTATGATTGCCTTATAATTTATCAATGCATTTAATGTGTGATTATTCAAACTATTTTGCGTTTTAGGCCGACTACAAAGAACATTAGAATGATATTTGAGCCAGCAATTGTACAAATAATATTTCCAAACTAGTTTGTTTAGGGTAACTAAAATAACAAGGCTTAAAATACACAGTTATTTAAACGAATATGTTGCTGCATAGTAAAAAATATGTATCCAAAAATACACATATTTATTTATCGTGCATCGAACGAAGTCGACGATATTTTGAATTTCGAATCCACGTATCGAATTTTAGTTAGTTTCACACAAAAAATCCCTTGTGTGTGATGTTCAGTCTGTTTCATCAAAAGCTGACATAACAAACTACGGCATTTGCTCTGTGCCACCTGCGCAAAAGAGCAAATAAAAAGAAAAAAAAATGTATGTGACGTCACTAGGTACAGGCACGAAGTGGTCTAAAATAGAAGAGACGTAATCCTACGCGAATTTGATGGAAATATACATATACAGGTTAAAATGGATATAAACTCTCTCTTTGACAAATCGAGATATAAATAAAATAAATAAATATTAGACACCAATCACATACATTGCTCTAATCCTAAAGTAAGTACTTGTACTTGTGCTTTGGAAACCAGACACAACAGTGGTACCACAACACCCAGACCCAAGGCAATATAGATTTTTTTTGATTTCTACATTGACCCAACCGGGAATCCCGGGACCTCGGAGCGGCGACGCCTTAAAACCCAGCTTAGCCACGACACCACGGAGGTCGTCAAAAAAAGAAAGAAAAAGATAAAGTTTTCCAGATTGATATTAATTTGGGGATTAATAATTCCCAGCATTTTGTTTATTAAAGGGTGGTAATTTTAGCTTTTGGTTGGTAGTTAAATAGAAAGTCTTAATACTCTTTTTTTAATAATAAATAAATATGCGCCAGAAAACCAATTGTCTGGTTTTGTGGTAAGGAATTTTCTTCCTTGTGTTACGAAGTACCAGACAATGATTATGACGGGGGCGTCTCCCATATGAATACTTAAATACATATAACATCCATGACTTAGAAACAAATGTTCGTGCTTATCACACAAATATTTGCCCCTTCATTTTAGTATTTTTTCTCATTTTTATGTACCTATTTTTCTAAAGGAAAATATTTTCTTTCAACAGATGCAGTGCAACGGTTCATAGAAATGCCGACATACACGGAGGTGAATCCAGGCGAAGATGCTTTACTCAAATGTCGAATATCTGACAAGAAAGGTGTTTGCTCATGGCAAAAGGATAACAAGGTATGTACTTATTAGTAATACTAATCATGTCTGCGACAGTCAGTGGGTTGAGTATTACTACGATTAGTACGTTAGAGAAGCTCTGCCAAGCAAAAAATGTGTCGCAAGTCGATGACAAAATGGTGATGTATTCCTTGAAATTTGAATATCGAATTTAGAACCGTTTGTATGCGTTGATGCCAAGTGGCGTCAAATTATGGCGCAAAAAATGTGTTCGTGGCATCAGTTCCATACGCTAGTATTAGTAGTTTGTGTACAGTTGACTCAATCTAGCATAATTAAAGAAATTTGAAATTTTCTTTTTAATTCCTATCAGGGTGCGCGGACAAACATTAACTTTGACAATAAGATCAAATATAACCATTATTTTTTGGACCCGAGGTCTGGTTTTTCAATAGGGCAGCTGTCTGCAATAAGATTTAAATTCAACTGCAGAATAGAACGCTGCCGCTTAATTATGTGACTAATATTTTTGGAATGAGGAAGCTAGCGAAAAGAATAAACGATTTTGATGTCTCCAGTATTTGGATCATCCGTCATAATTGATTGAACTGTCCATAAGCCTTGCCAAATTCGAGGTCAAAGAAACGGCAGCTCTTTTTATAAATAATTCATGACCGACAAAAATACGTAGTCTGAAACCGCCCTTAAGTAGTTAGTTGCCAATTTACACTGTCACTGATGTGGTTTTGATGGTAGGCGAAACGGGATGGTAGGTTGGATCTCACGTGTCTTAAAGTAACTTATATGTACGTATATTTTGTATTAATGACATGTAGGGCTCACATTCTTGATTTCGTTTCAGTCTACGTACAAAGGAGCAAAAGGAAATCGTTTTATCGTAATGTGACATTAAAGTTTTGAAGCCATAAAATAACGATTCTATTCAACGAAAATTATATGTTGCGTCTTTTTAAAGTGGACTATTATTTATAATCCAACATTCATCGATTGAACCTTTCCCTAATAACGCTGGTGAATTATTCAGTACCCGTCTAAGGATAACGTTGGAATTTAATTTTCTCTTTGGAGAGTGTATCGTGTACGTATGACTGTGTCCACTCCGTATCAGTCAAATCACGTTTGACCTCATTAGAGAACTCTTTGCTTTTTGCCGCCCATTGACTACTGCATTATAGTTTTTCGAAAGAAGCCACAACACAAACTTATTAAACTGGATTAAACTAAGATAAAGATTACGAAAAACCAACATTATTCTTTTTGTAGTTGTATTATTTAAAAATATTAGATGTATAGAATCAGGTAAAGTTCACATTATCTAAATTTTTAGCTTAGTTTTTGTAAGCTCAAGTTTGAAACCAGAAATCGAAAGAAACCTCTAAATAATTTCAGTATGTTGATAGCTAAGATTTTCATAAAACGGAATTTGTAATAAGAAAAGTCATTTGAGTTCCTGAACTAAATACCTAATTTGTTACCCTATTATTAACGTGGTTTTAACACCGTGTCCCTAAGTTTAGTAGTGGTATATGCATGCGTACGGATAGCTTAAGTTACACATGTTAGTTTCAAGGAACATTTATTAGTTAGTTTCTTTATCTTATTCATGTCATAGTTGTTTTTAAAAAGTGCAATTTACGAGTATAATACTCATTTGCTGGCTTTGACGGGCTGTTTAATACAGGCTGTATTCGAGTCTTAATGAGCCTAATTCCAGAAAGGGTAGGGAGTCTTAATTGTTCACCAGTTTACCTGCCTTTGACTAATTACCCCCACTTCGAACCAACTCTGTGACTTGAATCCGTCAGTTTCGTATAAGTATGCAAATGCACTTCTAATTTTGCGTAACAGGCTTAACTCTCATGACTTTTGAGTCGGAGGCAGAATTCAAATCGAGATTCATTCATTACGTATACGTGACTGGATCTTCAGAAAAATAGGGAAACTTTAAGGGTTTGCCCAGTTTATGAATGTCTATTGAATCAAAGTGATATTTTTTTCATAAAACATGTCTCTTCTGATATTTGTTTGTGAAGTTTACGCAAATGCTACACATTTAATAAAACAAAATTTGCATCCGCATAGGATCGAAGATCCAAAGCCAGACCACTCACTGCATGATCTCAAGACACGGTGACCTCTTTCTGCGTGGATAAGAACGTTAATTAATATTTAATAGGTGATGGTAGTTTAATATTTTTTTAACTATATAAATGACAAATAACATCTTAGTCAACCCCGTGACCACGAACGCTGTAAAGTGTTCGAAACGCCGGGATGTAAAATGTAATAAATTATCGTGAAGATCCGTAAATTTTGTTTTACTAAATGTCTCTTCTGCTTATGCTTTAGACCTATAATAATAAAATATTCAAAGCTTGAAATAAGTTCAAATTATGTAGCAACGATTCATTGTTATATTATTAAATAATAACTACTGAATATTTAATTACAAAGCGGACCGGAATAATTGAAAACTATTTAGTATGTATTAACTTTATGTCGATCGACAATTTCAGCAGCTATTTTAAATTTTAAATTCGTGGAATAGTTACATTAAAGTGTGCGATTATGATTTTAAATTACCAGTAGTTGACTCGCTTTGAACGCGACTAATCACGACTTTTTGCTTAGTAGCTGGGTCAAACATTCTTGCCACGGAAGCCTTTGCACTTTAGAGTTTGAAAAACACTGTTTGAATATTAAAATCGCACAGTTAATCAAATTATACAATCCTTAAGGCGGTGAGTAACACTTGTGATCAATAGAAATCACAACAATTTACGATATGAAACCATTAATATCGAAATCACGAAACATTCGAGATATTTAATAATCAAATTAGTTTGTGTTTCCGCGGGACAGCGACCTAGGTCTGGAGCCCTATTTTTGAATCACTCGCTTCAAGATAGCGAGTGATTTTCGTTTGAAGATGAATTAAAAGGCATAGAAAAAAAATCGTTTTCGAACGAAAATCACTCGTAATATTGACGCGAGTGATTCAAAAATATCTAATAGATATTTTTGAATCACTCGCTAATACTCGCTAATACTCGCACTCACTAATAGATCTTTTATTTTGTAGGTTGATACATACCTAAATAAGTATAATACTAGTTCGTGCTCGTTTTGAAAGGTTAGTTATATGTTTTGATATTCTATATTTTAGTTTAGTTATTTTTTCTTGTTAATTTTTAGTGATTATTCTGAATACATTATTACTGAAGTTTTTTTGTTATCATACAGTTCTTTGTTGCCCTAATCAAATCACCCCATAAAATGGTTTGCATTTATTATTTATTATATTCACCCTGTATAAAACTGTTAGGTGGTGAATCTGCCCCTATTATAAATTTGCTATGTCAATGACCGTTGTTTTTCAGTCTTGCAATAAAACTTTTTTCTGCTTTCTACAGTCGCAGAGCAATTCAAAATTTTAGAGTTGGCCACAAAGTTTGCGAACTGCAATCGGTATTGGAGCAATAAAACTTTAAGCGCTATTTTTAGATCCGCAAGCTAAAGCTGCATGGCTTTTCCACAAATAAGCTTAACACGTTCCGGGACAGTGCCCGCCTACAGGCGTGAAAACAATAAAACATCTATTGTGTCTGGAGTAGTGTCCCGGAACGTGTTAACAAGGTTTGAACCACTGTTTAAATATAAAACAGCTAGTTTAAAATCAGTGTCAAACAAGTTACATGGGTGATATTTTAGCCGCATCATACTTATTTATAACTGTTGTCCAAACCTAGTTTTTTTTATTTGTGGTAACAAATTTTATTTGAGGATCTAAAATAGCGCTTAAAATTTTATTGGTCCAATACCAATTGCAGTTTGCTAACTTTGCGGCCAACTCTAAAGTTTTGAATTGCTGTGCGACTGTAAAGCACAGAAAAAAGGTTGTCACTGGCTTTGGAGATATTTTTAGAATTATTTTATGGATGGTATTAGGAGAGCTTTCTATTTTTTTGCCATACACAAGCATTCATAAGTATAAATACTTTTTTCACATTTCACACCTTCATACTACTTGTTTAGTGATGTGAATCAAAATGTCATCAATTTGAAATCCCCTGACCCTGCTGCGCATGCTGTTATAAAGTTTTTTTTAAATGCAAATACCCATTATTCCTTTGTTTTACCCGTCTCCTGTCATCCGTGACGCACATTTACATAAACGACATGCATTTCCAACCCAAAAACGCTGCATTTCCTACACGTTTTAACAGATAAAACTAAACGCAGCGTTTAAGTGCTTATCTAGTGGTAAAGTTGAACCGCCGTGTTTAGTATGAACAATCGCCTACAAGATCCAAATCTTAACTAGGGTTAGTCACGACTCTTTAGCCGCATAGCGCGTGGATATAAATTGTGAGCGTAAGTTTAGTTTGAAGAGGGTGACGTTGTGTGATGGTAGATAGGGAATGCCACCCTATTTTACCAATAAATGTTAGGATTTATGACGGAAAAGCGCATTCTTAAAACATGCCAGTCATGAAAAACAAATATTAGGACTTGTACTTCAAAATTGCTTAGGGACAGTAATTAATAGTAAGTTTAA
The DNA here is from genome assembly GCA_963584085.1 of Pyrausta aurata. NCBI lineage: Eukaryota > Metazoa > Arthropoda > Insecta > Lepidoptera > Crambidae > Pyrausta > Pyrausta aurata. Next base: position 2,974,753 of record OY757264.1, read on the forward strand.
TCAATGACTTAGAAAATATCGCTGATATTTATATTTATCATCAAGTGTGATCGTGGCCTAATGTATGATTTTTTTTTAAATACATGCCTTAGGGCTTGGGCTTAATAGCTATAGACTCTGTATTTCAATTAACAAAAGTCACAGGTATTTTTATTTGTTTGACTTTAATGAGTATCGCACATTTATTTATTTAGATAAGAGTAGTTCAAAAAGAGTAAAAACCCTCCCCAATATTGGTTTCAGCGGCTCTTCTTGGTCGGAAACCACAAATCCTGGGAAAAACTCATTACCGTTCGACATGCATTTTGTCGAAGCAAACTGTTTGTTTTACATGTAGATAGATATTATGTGATACAATCTTTTATTTTACTACTAGTTGACATGAGACGTTGCACTTTCAAATTCAATGAGTTTTCCAAGGCATAACTTACAAATGGTAGCTTTTGTGAATATTTTTTATTTACTTTGAAAATATGTTAAACCTGCTTTCGTGATTTCATATTTGATTTGAAATTACATAATAAGAATTTAATTTACAACGATTTCTGATCGATGGTGATCTTCATGATCGAACGATGGTCTTTAAAAAAACACATGTCCTTTTGTTAAAAATGATTTAACATCCATAGCTTTGAAATATAAAATTGTATATCAGTTTACACACATCATCTGCAATACACACTAGCAACACCATTAGTCAGTTCTAGGTACATTTCGGTCGCGTATTTGCTAAACGCGGAAGCGCACCGACTTTTACATGGAAAGCTACATTGTAAGATTTAGTGCGTTCAGATTTGCGGGCTGAAACTAAAGTAGCGACTAAAATAGATGTAGTTTACTTCGTGTGAGAAATACTCGCACTTTGCTTTTCTATTAAACGTTGAAGATAGAGTAGTTACTAGTTGCTGACTGAAGTTCATAATAAAAAAACGTTTTTATTTTTTAACATTAATTTATGTCTGAACCGCGTTACCATTTTGATCAGTTTTGATATACGTTGGAAGTTTGTTGATGCAAACATTTTTTTAAAAGCACTTGGTATCCATTTTGGAATGTAAATCAATGCTGTTAATCCATTGAGTATTAAAGAACACTTTTATTTGTGCAATAAAGTTAAAAAAAAAGGTTTTAGTTGTTTTTTTTTTCAATTACGCAAAAAACAACAGATTTTTTTGATTAATCAATCATAACAGCAAACAGTGACCCATTTCCACATTGACCATTCTCAGATGGTTATCGCCCAACCCTTTTAACATGCAACAGAAATCTGAGCGTGATTTTTGTTTATTCATTCGTTAATTTACGTCCGCACACAGGCCACAAAAGGGTTAAAATAAAAATTAAAAGCCATTGTGTTCCAAATTTGACGTTTTTAAGGCAGTCTTCGTAATTATGGTAATGGTGCCTTATTCGGGGTACATTTCTGTAGACTATTGTTGCTTCGTGGTGGGTATAAAAATTAACTGTTTCGTTTCATTCATTTACATTTTAACAAGACACGCTTTAAGATTCCGTTGATCTTGTTTATTTTTTAACAAATTTAGTCATTGATGCCTATTTTAGATAGGTAAACACACTTATCTTTGACAACCATCCGCTGTTTGGAGTCCCTCAAGGTTTAGATTCGAGCCCATTGTCACATATTACAACGTTCTATCCAACTTAATACGGCGTTGTCAGAAGTAATTTTCTTTTAAGTAATTTCTTCATTCAATTGACAAGGATCGTAATCGTAACCAAAATACGGAGCGATTTAAGGCCCGGTTTCGTGAAGGATAGTTAACTTACTAATGGTTAAACTTCGTTACCATTTACAGATGTATCTATTGAAGAAAAAAATACGCAACTGGACCTTATTGTTACTTTTCTTTTTCGCCATATCCTACTGTATTACCAAAAATATATCCTGCTTATTGACGTGTATGTAGAGTAGTATACAGCCTTCCTAGTTGCGTCTACCGTGTTCCTGAGCCTGTCTTATCGCGTCTATCTGATTATGTGTCACGCTCCACTTTCCTATATTTTCGAGGCAATGCAAAATTGTAGGGATGTCAAATAAATATTGCTTCGGAACGTGGAATGTCATGTTCGATGGATGATATCGACTGATGCGACTCTTCCTAGATCTGATAGTATGATTATATTCTAGTACCTAATAATATTTGACTGCCTTGTTGGAGTAATGGTTAGCTCGCTGGATGCGACCCAAGAGGTCCCGGGTTCGAATCCCGGGTTGGGTTGAAATTTGTTTCTGGGTATTTCTGTCTTGAAAATAGCTCAAAATCATTAAGTTGGTGGTGATGATACCCCGGGCCTCGAAAAGCACGTTAAGCCCTTGGTCCTGCGCCTGAGCACTCATCGGCCATGTTGGACTGCCGTCTCATTGATGAGAGTGAAGGAACAAAGAGTGTACTTGTGAATTGCACACACATCTGGGCATTAAATCTCTTACGAATCTGGTCTACAAAGCGTAATAAAGAGTTATAACGCTACATTATGGTATTTTATAGACTGCAATTTTTTTAAGGTTCAATCTAAAAGTAATCTTCGCTTCTTTTCAATGCAGCACAGTAGCCTAAGATTAAAATCCTAAGTGTAGAGTTGTGTTGCTCCTTGTGTTCGTATTTGTACATTTTTTCCACTTCCTCTCATTGTCCTCTAAAGCTTATGGAAACAAAAGTCGGCTCGTTAGAACAATGTAGAGATTTTTATTATATCCTGTGCGTAGTAGGCCGCATATTTACATACTATTTAAATTTCAAACAGCCTGTAGACATTATAAAAGCGGTTTTGTATTCTGATCGGCAAATATATGTATCTAGAACAGATAACAAACATTTTATAACCTGGTAGCTTAGAGCGTAGAGTTAAAGTATTTTATACATAGAAATGATAAATACCAGCACAATAAAACAGAATTTAAATAAATAGGCGCCAGACATTACACCAATTGATGGTTTTGTAGTAAGGAATTTTCTTTTTTGTGTTACGATGTACCAGACAACCGTCTCCCATAAATTAAAAACATTGCTATGATAGAGCTTTTTGCGGATTTATTTGTATGTAACAAACTTAAAACTCAACATTACACGTAATTTTAATGTTGCTTTGGCATTCGCTGTGATGGCTCAAACACGTTTTGAAGCGTTTATCCGATAGTTAATCTTCATTGGCACGAATTTTCGCCTGAGGCACATAACCTTGAGTACCGATTGCCCTTTACATGTAACGAGGTATGTACTCGTGCATTCCGCGCTCATCCTTAATGTGAAGGTAAGTTTAGACACAACCAATTTCTTAAATGTTACATCTCAAAGACTGTTTATTTATGTTTTTAATTGCGTAAGATATACTTAGGGAGAACTTGTAGCAATATCGTTTTATGATTTGCATATTTGGAACTAGATTTAAAAGTAATAAGATAATGTCAAGATCATTTAATGTTTTTATTTATATTTTTGTAAAATTACAGGCATGTGTTTCACTTAGTTTTTTTTTGAAGATTTTTGTATATGTATTTGGTTCTGAAGTTTACGCGAATACTTACTCATAGATTAAAATGTGCGCGAAATCAAACCGTAAAGTGTTATAATCAATGAGAATTTGTGTAACTGTTTTATCCAGCAAGTTTAGCCATCACTGGCGGCTTGCACAAACTTTTTCAGTAGGATAGGAAGTATTTAGAAATTACTAGTATTTATTTATATCTCCTCTGCTAATTAAATATTTAATTTCTTCAAGTCATTTTACTTGTGTGGTATATTGTCACAGTCGGATTGAACCACAAGGAGGACAATACATCGTCATAACACGATGACACGACTATCCTTAAGCCTTGAATCACATCAAAGATTTTAGTGTTGTTCAAATATCGATAAAGAATATTAACAATACAATATTATTGAGTAAGCTTTAAAATGCGCAACTTTTAAAAAACGCAGTAGGCTGAAAACGCTTTGATAATGGTATTTTAATATTATCGATGGATTTGAAACTTAATTTTTTATTAATATAAGAGTTTTGTGTAATGACAGCTAGAAAAGGAGAATCATTTTGAAACAACGATTTAATAAGTAATGATGACATATTTTCCTCCATGACGAGCATGATTGTAAGTTTATTGTTTCCTTATTTCGTAAATTGGTATGTACGTTCAGTTTGACTATCGATAGACTTATAATAACTGACACTACCCTAGCCCAAAGCCGCATGCATACCTTGCCGTAACACCGTATACCACGCAAGAGGTAAGACAATGCTGATGGCTCATTAGCAGACGAGTCACGCGTCGTGATTCATGCTTGCGATCATCGTGCCAGCAGGTTGGAATACATAAACTTACGAGTAAGTCGCACTACACATGACCATTGTAACTTGAACCTTGGTTAGGGGTATTTTTAATTTTTTAGAGCGGGCGACGGCTGCCGTCCATAATTTTCATCGTGGACGGCAGCCGTCGCCCGACAAGCCAGTGGTTGATCGCCAGACCGACACGTCTGTGGCCAGACCCCCATATGCCGTCCACTTGCCGTTGATATGCCGTCGACCTACTGTCAGCTACAGCCGTCGTCAAGTGCCGCTCATGTGCTTTGCACTTACATACACCATATGAAGTTAAACTCTCATTAAACCTGTAATGGCAGAGCCTCTTACACTGGAGTATGGATACGTGATGGTCTTGGACGAATATTCGTCCATGGTGCTGGTCGGTGGCTAGACCCCATATGCCGTCCACTTGCCGTTGATATGCCATCGACCTACTGTCAGCTACAGCCATCGTCTAGTGCCGCACATGTGTTTAGCACTTACAAACACCATATGAAGTTAAACTCTCATTAAAGCTGTTTCTACTGCAATGTCAGAGCATCTTACACTGGAGTTTAACGTATGTATCTGTGGCCTTACTCTGCAGTACTATTATATATTCTATGCTCTGGACACAAAACCCGATCCAATGATAATAGCCATCCCTGTCACTCATACCAGGGCCCTGTTTAATAAACATTACAATTCGACAATTTTGTAAATAACTTACATATTTGTTAAGTTTTATTACAAGTGCTGTTTAATAAACCTTACAAATATGTAGAAAATCTACAAGTAAAAACCTTACAATAATTGTAATTATAAATGCTGTTTAATAAACATTTACATATGTAGAAAACGCCTGTAGAATTCGATGACAAAATTGTAGTTACAAATTTGAAGTTGTAAGTTACAATTACATAAAATGTAAGATTTTGCTGTCAATTATTTTTTTTATTAACGAGGGTGGATTCATAAATATTAAGTAGCATAATGCTTTAAAGAGTACTTTCTTATTTGTTTGATACGTAACGAAAGTCATGGAGCATAGTAACAAAATATTGATTCTGTCTCTAATATATGAGAATAAGGATATTTTATTCGGTAGGTTTAGTGAAACACTTACTCGACGGTAGTTTTGCTGACCCGAAATTTTTCGTTGAAGGTAAAATCTGTCACATTAAAACTAAAGTTTATCCGTTTACGAAAAACTCTCCGCTGCCGTTCACTTATATACTCATCATCACTACTGTCACTACTTCCACTACTCGTTGTTAGGACCATTTTTATATATTTATTTCGATTTTCTTTACTTATTATGTCGAGGCAAAGAATTGTAAATTTCTGACACAAGGCGAGTCTACCTGTCGGAATTGTAATACAATTCACAAAATATGTAAACTTGTAACTACAATTATGTGTTCAATAAAGCAGTTTTCCCTACAAATATGTAAATTGTCACCTGTAGAGAGAAAATGTTTATTGAACAGAAACTTGTAAAATTGTAGCTACAATTCTACAATTTTGTAGATTTTCCACCATGGTAAATTTGTAACTTGTATTCTTTATTGAACAGAAACTTGTAGAATTGTAGCCTGTAATTTACAATTACAATTTACAATTTGTAATGTTTATTAAACAGGGCCAGGCCGTGTATGCGTGTGAATGGCTATATTCATTGGATCGAGTTTTATGTCCAGAGTAAGGCCACTGATCTGATCATATTTTTAAGAGCTAGGCTCTTGTCGGTGGGCTTTTTTGCAAAACTCCAGATTTGGGAAGCTAGTGTAGTGGTTTCCCCACTTGCCTTCCACACGTACACAACGTATGGTTATGTGCTGGTATAAGTAAGTCAGGTTGACGGAAAATGAAGTTTTCATTACCGAATAAGGATTGACTTAGTATTTTTCAACACATTTTCGTAGAGCATCGGTAAATAATTCATAATTTTTAGATCTACTTTGTGTCCGTTTTTGAAGATATCATACAAACGGAATTGGTAATCACTGTAATAAATACCGTTTTCAATTGAATTCTGATTCGTGGAAATTTCTACTAAAGGTATAATTTACATTCGATGGATGTCGTTTCATTTAGTGTAACTAGCACTTTCGTCACTGCGCGTTAGGGCGTCCATTTTATACCCATTTATGCCAACCCTTATAATAAGAAATGCCTACTTTAAAGATAAATATTAATGTAGTGAGTAGACATGAGTTAGAGATTTCGTTTCCAAATAAAATAGCTACATGAACTCTAATTTGTTTATTTATTTAAACTTTATTGCACTGTAAATTGTACAATTGGCGGACTTAATGCCATATGGCTTGCTCTACCAGTCAACCGCTTGGTAATGCAGAGAGTTTAATCAGTGGCGGAACATTAATAATAAGTGAGAAGTGGTACAAAAGATAAAAGAAGTAAAATGCACTAACATAAACATACATACTAATATTACCTACACTAATAATTATTAAGTTAAACATTAAGCAAAATTGTTTCTCCTACTTATCGCAATAAATTACAAGTTTCGTGCGCCACCCCTTCTCAAATAACGGCATAGCGACTTTTGCCGTTTTCACACTGATCCATATGCGATATTTATTCGGTTCGTGAAATTCACGAATGTAAAGCAAAACATAGAAATTGAATTCTGATGAAAGAAGCGTCCGTACCTTGAATGGCCGACGAATCAAATGAACCGAATATGTATTGGATACGGATCAGTACGAAACAGTGAGTTGTTATTTCTGAAGCTATGCCAAGCAAAAAATGTGCTGCAAATACGACGACAAAATTGTAAAGTATTCCATGAAATTTGAATTTAAATTATGAAACCGTTTGTATGAGTTGATGACAATTGGCGTCAATTCATGTGGCTCAAGATTTGTTCGTGATGTCAGTTCCATACGCTAGTAATAGTAGTTTAATGGCACGAAAGCAGCTACGTTAGGTTTGGTTCTCTTCTCTTCTTTTCACCGCGCTTTGGCACTAAATCGCAAACTAAATGGGTTCTATCCTATACTGAGGCCGTGGGAAAGTATTCAAAAAGGTCGGTGGCGTGTTGGTATTATGTTATACGTTACAGTTTTACGCCGTTTTCTTGCTGAACACACCATATCGCACGGCACATCCAGGCAGTCACGCGCCGCGGTCACGCCGCACTCTACTGCATTGTTATATGGCTTTTTGACTGTTGGTCTAATTTAGAAACTTATTCATTAAAGTGTAAGACAAATCATAAAAATATACAACATTACCAACACCAATATTTTGCATATAGCGTGTATCTAACTGACAAAGACACGTGTTAACAACATATTCTTAGGTTATGATGGGACTGACGTACTTTTATGTAAAAGTCCCTTAAATAAATAAAAGAAAAAAAAAAGACACGTGTCAGCCATTTGATCATCCTGTAACCTTTTCTGTTCTTTTTCACGAAAGTTAATTCCATATATTTCATCTCACTGCTTCTTTTGATACCCTAAGTCAAGAAGACAAGTGTCCATAATATAGCATTGCAAAACTCTTCAGGTCACTCTGCCTGAATAGTAAAATGTAAGATTACCTTTTTTTAGGGTCAATTTTAGCCATGCGCGGAAGTCTCAACATAGTTCCCTATAAACCAACCAGGTGGCGCTGGTAAAATGCTTGGACAAAATTGGTATTTTCGCGTCTTTATTGATTGAGAAGAATATTTGAATCAAGCTTAAAAAATTACAAATATTTTTTAAGGTTTATTAAAGATTCAGCTATGTAAGTAAGTTAAAAGGATATTAGATGGAACAGAAAATCAGTATATTGAAATTGTTTACGCGAAATGACAAAAATCTTGCTTCTGACTTCCAGGACTGGGCACTTTTAAATGCGTCCATGCTTTAACGTACTGGAACACCCCAAAAAGAGCTTCGTATTCCCCACTTTGTTTTATTTTATGACATCTTTCCGCTTCTCATTCATCACTTGGACCAAACTAGGGTCTATTTTAGCTAGTGCACGTGTGACGGCCGCGTCCGCGCGTAACGGTGTTAACGCACTGCTTTCGGCTCTGCCATTGGCTTTTGCTGCATTTGCACACTTTTTTTGGACCAGAATTGGGCCTGCGAAGTGCGATGTCATATTTCACCGAACTGGGCCACGCTATTTCGGCCTATAACAGGTTTAGAGGCTTTACGGACATGGATACTATGTAAGCGTAATGCGTTATGGGATTGGGGTACTGAATTTGTGCACTGAAATGTTGCTGGATGACAAAAAGCAGTTTCTATTTTTATGAGTGGTTTTAGAAACTACAGACTTGTTAGGAAGGGTTGTCAGAAATAAATACTAAGGGAATAAATTTAAGTAAAGACAAAAATCCACATTAAAGTTCAATAAATTCAAGTAAAGCAAAAATACTCCTGTTGTTAGATTAGAAGTAACATATTTCAATACATGAGTGGACGCGTATTAAAGTACACAATCGAATACCCTTTTGTTACGAGATACCGTCATCAATTATACTTACTAACCCAGAGGCGTTCTTTGCAAGTCTATACCGGGCCAAATGCTATCATTCATTCGAATAGGAACCACTGTTTGATATAAATATTTACCAGGATTCGATAAAATGTACTGCGATACATAAAGTACTCTAGTATGTGTTTCTTGTAGCTACCAAGTAGGTAATTATACTGTCGTAAAAAACCTAATATTTCTAACATATCTCGAACCCAATGTCATATGGAACTCCAACTTCAGAATGTTTTGTTGTAAATAGAAGAACTAACTTAACAATACAGTCAACTAATAATGCCTTACTTTTTCATTGCCCAAACATTATCCCTGTTATTCTCAAACATTTTAAAACCCCTAAAAAACTTTTATCCTGCAGTGATTGACATGTACACGTGTATTTGTCACAAATGTGTCCCTAACCGTATTAGTTCTGCTCAACTAATCATTGAATAATCGCCATAGAATATCGGAGAACTTATTGTGTTGGTAACACAATGTAGCTTACGAGGACACGGCTCCTTTGGAAGTACTTTTTTGTTACTTTTAAAAGGACAAGTGTGTTTCAGCTTTAGTGGTACTTTTGTTAGGGTTCCGTAAATAATTGTTTGTGATTGGTGTGCGCTAGCTTAAAAATATAAGTTATAGGTGTTCCTAGGATGATTCAGTAAATTGTATGGAAACTTAGCCAATTGAAAGTAACGTTTAAACAAAATAAAAACGCATAATGATTATGTACTTCCTTTTGTAATTTTTTACAATCATTTAAGCTTAAATTTTCTACAAAAGAAGAATATATACCTATCAAACATTTGAATTTATTGATTAAAAGATATTGACGGGAATAACATGATGTCGATAAACTAATAATTATATATATATGATGAATACATACCTTATGTACTTTTATTGCATTTACCAGAAGCTTTTTCGTTATCACTTCCTTCCTTATCTCCAAAATTCCTGCAGTAACTTTATTTTGCCAAATGTTTCTCCCTAAGCGCCTTAAGGAATCCCAAGACCGTACAATGCAAACATTCGAACATGACAAATCCCCGCCAATAATAGCAAACAATGCCCTTTCATAATGTTATCTCAATCTGGGGACGAAGCTCGGCCACGGCCAATTAGGTGCACAATGTGCTTGCGAAGTCATCTCGTTCCCATACTCTATGGTGCTGGTGCTCAAACTTCTTGTTTTACGATCGTGGATTCGAACAGATGCTATAATAACATTCACTTTAACCTTTTTTAAATATGATTTTTGTGCCAAATTCCAAATCCAATGAATTGATGACTGACTTTGAGAGATTTAAAGTTCTTAACTTTTTAAATCAATGACAAAAAATATTAAAAGAAATTACAAAATAAGGTTTAGTTGAGTTAAATTTTATAAAACAAATAATTATTCAAAAAAAATTTGCCATAAAATGATTTTAAAAAACGTAAATATTTCAGGTATTAAAAAAAATAGCTATCACAAGAAACATTCAGACAATGCTCAAAGTAAAGTTTATAATGTTATATCTAAAAGAGAATACCGCGAAATCGAAACAAAACACGTAGATACTAGTACTTTGTTGTATCACGATGCCGGACAAAATTCATATTTTGCTATGCATTTTTGAAAGTTAAATGTAGCCGGCCACAGCTGGCCGTTGAGATTAAATTTTATGTTCTACAGCTTTTACCAAATTCACTTTGTTTATTACACATACTCATATTTCAGACAGACGTAAAACGATAGATGGAAAGCGTTTAACTAGTGCATATGAGTTACTTATTTATGTATTTAAGGGCGTATGTTGACGATTGACGACCTCCGTGATATCGTGGCTAAAAGCAGGATAGGATAGGTTTCAAGGCGTGTTGCTTGTCCGGTCAATATTAATAACATAATTTTCTTTATTGACGTTGGGTGTTGTGGTACCACCATTTGCTACCTACTTTAGGAACAGAGCAATGTATGTGATTGATGTCCAATATTTATTTATTTACAAAATTTTAATAATAAATCGTGAAAAATATGTTCACAATCGAGGAACCTTTAGTTTCCGATAACTATTATAACACAAATGTATTTTGTATTTTAAAATCTCCGAAGGGTTTCTATTAATATCATAAAATGAATATTCTTACTTTTAAAAACAGCGAGAACTGCTGAACAGTTTGAGAAACTCAGTCGAAATCCATTATAACGATCAGATAAGTCCACTGCCGAGTTGACTCATCAGTCTTTTGCATACTATCGGCTGGTATTGGAAACAAAAAATCCGATTCCCGATACCAGTTAATGTACTGAATGTGCTGATAACATCAGAAGACTTCGAAGGTCAAAAACTTAAGTAACATCGCTGAGGATGACGAGTTAGTCGGAATTGTTAAGATTGCTTTGGAATTGACGAGGGTTTAAAATGTGACTGTCATCTTTTAAAAGTATTTATTGGCTTTAAATAGCCCTATTATTATTTAAAAGTTAGTATCAGGTTTAAACCACAACTATAAATTATCCGACCAATTTATAAAGTATACCTCTATTGTTGAATGCCATTAGTGAAATGTCACTATATGAATATAATAATATTCAATTTGGTCGGTTGATAGTTTAATACGGTGCTAGTACGTACTAAGTTTTTGTAATAAGGAGATAGATTTATAAAGATACTGCAAAAAAATATTTAAAGGTTCTTTTCAAATAGGATTCAAATATTTTTTGTATGAAATATAATAGTACATATTGAAGTTGCCAAATAGAAATTAAATTTCCATTTGAAATGAACAATTGGCTTTTAGGACCCGTATGATTTTTTAATGCTACCTACATACACACTAAATGTATGATATAGTAAAGTCTAAATTCTTAAGATACCACGTCATATTTTAAACAAATTCATATTCACCCCAATATGCTAAAGCGAAATTTTTGAGTGCTAATTTTGAGGCTTAAATCAAACTCCTTGTCAACACTTCCTTTTCACGCAATTTTCTTTTTGACGCGTATTCCATGCCACTTGAACATGAGAAAAAATTACTGTGCTGCGATTTGAGCCCTTCAGCCCCAACTCGACTAATAACAGAGGGCTTACTAAAACACAAGTGATATATTTTCTTACGTCTGACGACGCGTTTGGTGTATTGGTTAGCGCCCCTGACTATTACGCCGGCCGTCGCGGGTTCGAATCCCGCAAGGGGCAAATGTTTGTGTGATGAGCACGAACATTTGTATTTGTATTTATGGGAGACGCTCCCGTCATAATCGTTGTCTGGTACTTCGTAACACAAGGAAGAAAATTCCTTACTACGACACCAGACAATTGGTGTGTTGTCCAGTTTCACCTTAAAAGCATTAAAACTCATACATTTGCTATTACTGAATTATTTGGAGCTCATTAACCTATCAAAATAGATTTTGTAAATTGATGTATTTTCGTACTCTACACAATTATATATTCTTGTAAACTGGCGTTCACGGACTTACCGTGTCTTCAAAAATGAGGGTTCCGCGGGCACTTTTAACGTCGTCAATTTCGTGCGTAGCGCCTGTAAGGTAGCTACGCTTTTGGTTGTCATGAATTAAACATGTACACGGAAAGTAGATCGCAAATACAGTGTTACTTTAAGGAAATCGGCCGACTGTGACAACAGCGCGCTTCATATCGGAAAAGTTCTTTATTTCTGACTATGAGACGATGTTTGGTTTGGACGACATCAAATAAAAAAGTTTTCGATATCAATAATGTATCAGAAAGTTAGTAGTATTGCCTTACTTTTTTATTACCACACATCGGAATTCACATGAAAATCAGTCCCCTTAGCACGAATAACTGTTGAATGCGGAAGCGTATCGAGAAATGACAAAAATCATATAAAAAAAAAGTGATTTCTTAACGCACCGCCGCGCGCCAGTAGTGGCGCTAGTCAAATTTCCATACGAATTGACATTTCTCGATACTTATGCGTATTCGATAGTTCTTCGTGCTACGGGTACAGAATTATTAGATCTTCTGTGGTACAGATGAGATTTTGGAAAACAAATGATGGAAATGGAGAAATGATATTATGCATTTGCGCAGATAGAATATAGGATTTTAAACCCGTCTATATCTGTCGTCATTTAGACTCGTCATGTCTTATAGGTACTTATTGCGCAGATAAAGTTTCAAAAACTGTTAATTTTAGAACATTGAACAATGTGCTCATAATATAGCAGTATTTTTTTTATAACATGATTTGGGTGTTTATATTTATTCCTCGTACGAATATGGCCATAAAACGTTTTTCTTGCTTCTTGTCCATTTTTAATGTTTTAACATAAGAAAGGAATTTTCTGTGAGACAGTATTTTCTTTGTTGAAAAAAAGGCGTATGTGTGTTTCAGTTTCATTTCCAGCTTTTCTTTATTGCCTTTCATGGTTTGATCAAGAATAATAACGCGTTTTTTCCTCATTTCTTGTATCTCATATATTTTTGTTTATTCGGAAGTGTATTTATTATGGCAAATCTTCTAGTTAAGGGAAACAATCATGAATATTAATAAATGTTCTAAGCATCTTATCATAATTGTTGTTCAGATAATATTTCGTTTCATTTTCATCGTTTCGTTTCAGACATTATTAGGGATTACCTACAATAAGTAGTTTTATTTTTATTTTACTTTTATTTTACTTTTAATGGAAGACCAACAGCTTCATAAAACACAGTAGTAAAACAAATGTAGTAACAGAGGGTGTCAGTAGGTGACAGATAACTTATTTTTTATTAAGTTTTGACATTAGGCACTAAAGTTCATTGAAATTATATAGCAGCTGACGCTGATTAAATCCTTTCAACTATCCTACTTAGGTCCAGTTCCGTGATTGATAGTTAGCTCAACCAATGGTTAAATGTCGTTACCATCGGATGAATAATTTCAATTGTGCGTATTTTAAACAAAAATACATTTTCAATTAAATTTTTAAACATAAGTTGTACTCGTACTTGTGATCGTCTGTTTTAATGTTTTGTTGTGTCCTTTTTTGTGCAATAAAGAATATTTATTATTATTATTAGTTGCATTAATTATCGATCACGATACCGGCCCTAATAACTGGATTAATCGATTAGGGACCGTCTATGTTATATTTTTTTTGAGAATTTATTTTACATAAATACATTTTTATTTTAATTATTTCAAAAATCAGGATATCCCTGAAAAGGGGTTAAGCTACTTAGGATTCTAATACTAAACACAGAATCAACAGTGTTGATTAGATCTCTGTTTTTATGAGATCCACAGATTATATCTAGCTAGTTTACAATGAAACTAGCTCGGCAAACATAATAAGGCCAGCTTAGCTACAGGCTATTTGCATTGTTATAATCCTTTGCACTTAAACGATAGGGTGCGGTAGTCTGGAACAGTTTTTCTAGTCGAACACCGATGGCGCTCAAAAAACGCTAAGACAATTTTCGTGTTTTTATTGATTGAGAATATTCATTAAATTAATTAATTACAACAAACGAATTATACATAGGAAACAATTAATAAGATCATGATAAAGTATAAATTTTGTCTCAGCGTTTACCGAGCGCCATCTGGTGTTCGACAAGTAAAACTGGTCGAGACTTCCACCGTAAGCTCCAATCTCTGCACGCTTCATCTATACTAATATTATAAAGCTGAAGAGTTTGTTTGTTTGTTTGTTTGTTTGTTTGTTTGTTTGTTTGTTTGTTTGTTTGTTTGAACGCGCTAATCTCCGAAACTACTGGTTCGAATTGAATAATTCTTTTTGTGTTGGATAGTCCAGTTATCGAGGAAGGCTATAGGCTATGTAACATCACGCTACGACCAATAGGAGCAAAGATATAGAGGTAAATGTGTAAAAAACGGGAGAAAGAAGTCACTATTTCACGCGGACGAAGTCGCAGGCAAAAGCTAGTTTGTTGAATAAAATTGCACAATGCTTTCTGGAGAGTGACACAAATAAATAATACCCTGTACCTAGTTCATCGCTTCACTGATATTACATTTATTTTCCTTCTTACTTGAAGCAGTTTCTTTCAAGGCTAATCGACCGCTCTGATTGGAATATTTTTTAATGTAAATATGTCAAATTGGTATTGACGTAGAGATTACCAATGTAAACTACAATATATTATTTAAAACTTTCATGGTCACTAACGAATTACAACGGTGTCGAATTGGAAGCTCATAAATATTAAGGTACATGGTAGCAATCCCGTATCGAAGTAATTGTTTACAATGTATGTTAAACGTAAAAATATTACATCTACATGCATTATAATATAATAAAGGTAGCTCACTTAAAAATATTTGTATATTTATGTATATAATATGTTTATTAACTTATTACCGAGTTGTTTTCGTGTTCATTTGAGTACCAAAGTGTTTCACCCGAGAGTTTCATCTTACAAATTGCGAAAAGCACCAATTTGTAAATGACAGAGGTAAAGCAAAAACCGCGTCCGGATTGATGAATTAAATAAATCATTCTTTCAACTTTATCAATATATTTCGTAATTCAAACTTTCCTCATTTCTTGTTGTCGGGTGTTATGATATATTTACGAAGTTACGGCAAGTTTTCGGCACGACAAAATATTTCTGTTCAGTTTGCGGGTTGGCCGCGTATTCCCATGGTGTGTCTAAGTCGCACTAATAAGGTATACACACAAATTCTGAGGCTGTAGAACTTTTGATAGAGCTCTTTAATTAAACGGGATGTTTTAATTACTCTGTCACGTGGAGCTTGTTTGCTTGGGTGTAATTAGTAAATTTGTAAAGCCATATAAGAATTTACTTGATGAAGAGTTAAAATAATAAATATTTACCTTAAAAAATATTTACTTAACATAGAACAAGTCAGGTTTCATACGAGTATATGCAGAAGCATATTTATAATAACTTTGTTAAACATTTTATAAATTTTTGAACACTGAAATACCTATATCAAAGATTCCCATGGGACGGTTGACTTTGTCTATATTTTTAATAAAAAAATTAAATTACTTTTTCAGTGTTTGGTTAAGTTAATCATGATAAAAAATATATTACAAGAATGATTATTATAATAATAAAACATAATTAATTAATTAATTAATTTTAATTAAAATATTTTATTTCTGCATAAGCTTCGTCAAATTATTACATTTTATTGTAATAGTTAAATACTTTAAGAAGTTGTTCTTTTTTAAATGGATCAAATTAAGTATTGTTTTCACCAATGGAGAAGAGTGGAGGTCGATGGTTACGCGATGACGTGATCGGTGGAAAATCATTTCCAATTGTTATTACATTTTCCATAATCCTGTTGATGTATTTCCGTCGGGCCGAGAGAGGGCCTGCATTAAGTAGGGTCGATTTCATATCTGCATACCAATCCTGTTTTTATTGCCTAGCCTAAATCTCAATGAAAAGCAATTGTGTTGTTTTAACAGTAAGATCTAAAATTGTTTTTCACAGCTGTTAATTTCGATGTTTCTGTATCATTGCAGTCACGCTTTTTATTTATTAAAAAGATTAAGGGCTTTCTTCACCATCGACAAATAAGCACTAACCAACGAATAATTCAAATATAGAACGTCATTTTGTATCATGTAATGGACAGATAACGTTACCGGTTTCTTATTAGGACATTGTAAAACAGGCCGTAAGATGCTGTCCCATCGGGCTATGAGAGTGAAAGGAATAAAGAAAGAGTGCACCTGTTTTTGCGCACACACTTGTGCAATATAATATGTCCCGCGCAGTCGGTTAGTCCACCGTAGTCGAAATCGGCTATTATTTATTTATTATCATTATATCCGGAATAGATTCCACTGCCTCTACCACATTTAGTCATGAGTAAACCAATGGGAAACAAAAATTACACTATATTTCCATTACCAAAAACGTTGAGATGAACGAAAATAAAAGAACATTAGGGGAAAATCACAAAGCTGTTATAAAATTATTCGAGATGGAAAATTCATGAAATTATAATCAGTTTTGGGGACGTGTCAACATCTCAGACTCATAATTATATTCTGTTGTAGTTTCGTTGCCTGGTGGACGGTCTTATTTTCGCGATATTAAGTATTTACCTTTTTACTAAGTAATAAGTCAGATATACATTATATTAAGTGCTCTATCAATTAGTGACATTTTCTCGGAATTTATTTAGTAACTTGTTTTTTTAGGAGTTGCTGTTTTTTTTTCATTATTAGCATAAATATCATGTCTTATTTTAGTTAGAAGATATTTAGTCACGATTCACTGAACCATCCTTATTTTCTAATAATATGCATTTTAAATACACTACATCTTGGTGTTACGATTAGTGACACAAACACCCGTAATGGTCGCATACACGTAAAATCTCGTTTGCTAATCGTATCCATAGAAACAATAGAAATGTCACCCTATAATGAGGTAGGAAAAAAGTTTTAAAACAAACAACGCATCCCCATTATCTGAAGCAGGGCGCGAGCAAAACTAATTCTATCGAAGTTGCGTCGCGGAGGTTACTGCCGAAGTGTGAAGAGGTATTATGTAACAAAGTGATCATATTGATACCGATCCCTGTGTTTATCCCTATAATTTGTCTTCTATTTAGGAGAAACAAATTCCTTTGGAGTCGATGCATGAGCTTAAATTTACGTACACAAATACTATGTCTACATACGCACATCTTAATCGAATGCGTTATTTTAATTTATTATTATTATTTAGGCAGTCGACTAAACGCTTAAAATAATAAAATTTAACCGCATTTAAAAATACGTTTTTTAGGGCGGTTAAATTTTTTATGGTTTTCTATTTAGTTATTAACTACTAACATTCGTTGATAAGTTTTTATCACATTACCAGCACTGTAGGTAAAACGACCCCCTAATATTGATCCTTATATTTACTAAGTATAAAAATAAGTCAGGTATTCCTTCCTGACTCTATAATTCCAGAATGCACGAACCGATTTCCACGGTTTTGCATTGGTTGGAAAGGTCATAGCAAAGAAAATTTCCAAAAACGCGGCCGGGGCGGGACGGGGCGGGGGGCGAAACGTTTGGAACGCTAGTTGTCCTATATATTTTTTCCCTCCTGGTGTTGTAGGATCCATAGCAATTGCATCACGTTAGCGATTGAGTTAGGAAATGCATCTGCCGGTAGCTCGGACGAGCCGGTCGCTAACGAACCCGGTTCAATTAAACCCGGTCGGAAGCGTGTGCGGGTTTACACCGCTTTGTGGTTGCGTGCACTTTTGTAATAGCTCTCTGTTATGAAGTCTGCACTGCATGGGACTGCGCTTTTCATAAATGAATGTCGGGAAATCACTGTTGCTTTTTTGTGAGCTTTAAAGAGTAAAACCTCTGTTTATTTTGATAACCTTTTAATTCATGTCATTCTGTATCCATAGCAACATTTTTTTGATTAATTTGCGGATTGCGCTGTCGTAAATTTTGAAGACGCGTTGATAATACATATGCCATTTCTGAAATGACGTTCGGTATAGTCTAGCTCACAGATGAATGATATATGTAGCTTCAAGAAAATCTCAAGCCTATAGCTAGAAAAAATATGTAGAATATACTTCATTGCGATTTTGTTGTTGGTCGAAATTAAGACTATGCTAAAAGACAGGATCGCAACATCAGCAATAAACAGATTTTTGAACTTGCTAACGCGCGTTAGTATCGATACAGTAAATGACGTTATCATCATCATTATCAGCCGAAGGACGTCCACTGCTGAACATAGGCTACCCCATGGCTTTCCACAACGACCGGTTGTGAGCGGTCTGCTTCCAGCGCGATCCCGCGATCTTTACAAGGTCGTCTGTCCATCTTGTCGGTGGACGTCCTACGCTGCGCCTTTGGTCGAAGGGTCTTCAATCTAGGACTTTTCTGCCCCAACGTCCATCAGTTCTTCGCGCTATGTGCCCTGCCCACTGCCACTTGAGCTTACTGATTCGCAGGGCTATGTCCGTTACCTTAGTTCTTCTACGTATCTCGTCGTTTCTGATTCGATCTCGTAGATAAACACCGAGCTATAATAAATATATAAATATAAGATATAAATGACGGTATATTTTCCGTTATTTTGCGGAGTACAAAATACCTACATTTCTTGGATAGTTTGCTACCGGGATAATGATGTGAAGGATTATCACCATCATTATAATTTGAGCGGTTGTGTACTGCCACAGGCGCTAACGGCTAATGAATACCATAATAATAATATGATAGGAATCTACAAACAAAAGTACTTCAACAAGGCAAGCCTCATGTAAATGCTAGTGCAAAACTAATTCGATTTAAGTTGTGACGCGAACGGAACCCAGGGACCCTATTTTTGAATCACTCGCGTCAATATGGCGTGTGGTATTCATCGAGTAATGTCCGATTTTGACATGAAAATCAGTTTAATTCCACATAGGTGTGATTGGAAAAAAGACAACTGAATTTTGTGAGTACGATTTTTCATTTGTTTTCTTTTCGTTTTTCACTCGCCATATCGAAGCGAGTCAATGAAACGAGACAATGAATGAAGTCAACGGAAATAACTCGTTTTCGAACGAAAAGCACTCGCCATATCCAAGCGAGTGATTCAAAAATAGGGCCCCAGTTCCATAATGTTGTGTTCCCGGTCGGCGGAAACGACTGAGCATAGTGAGCATTCTCTTTGTTAGTACGCGTCGGCGTATGCGTTTGTTGTGCCTCTTGTGCATGCGCGAGATTTTATTTGTGTTCCTACCGCCCCTAAAGATTCTGAAATACCCACTTGAGACCTTTGCGTCGCTCTTTTTTTTTAATCTCATATTATTTAGCATTCATTGCCTGCGTATGACTTGAGAAACGTAAAATTAACGGCCTTGATTGATCTCAACTTTTACTTTAGGTAGAAATAGGTACATACACATATTTTAAGTAAGGTGTTGAGGGCTTGTAATCAGAGTTATAATCTGTGTAATCAGAAGTATGATGATATCTGAATGGCTATTTCAATGACCATTGTTCTTTCTTTTTAATTTAAGAGCTATGCTCTTGTCGGTGGAGTTTTCTCCATTTATCTCAATTCAGAGCCATCTCCTTGACCTCTTGGTACGACTCGACGTCCAACTTTTCCTTTATTTGGGTCATATACGCTCTTCTAGGTCTTCCTCTTTTCCTTGGCTTTTGACCGGATATTAGGAGGCGGGAAACCTCGGCTCTTAAACTGCGGTGTGGAAGGCAAGGAGGAAACCACCACACTATCTTCCCTGATATGGAGTTTTATGAATATGAACAATACAGAAAATCACCATTGGTTAAGGATTTTTTCTTTTAAACGCGCACAATCGTAAATATTCAAACGCTGGTACCGACATTAACTATTAGTTGAGTTACTATCGATCTCGCAACTGGGCCTTAGAAGCTTGGCTGACATGAAGTCTGAGAGCTTTGACACTATTTTATAATATATTGTTTTATTCTTTAAAATTAAGCCAGAAGTTGCGGGTTCGAGTTCCACCTTTGCGTAATTTTCGGTTTCTTATTTAATCTTATAAGAATTTAAAAAAAAAACACTGTTAGCGTTAAAACATTCTGGACCAATATTTTATTCGATTGTGTTGATTATTATCACCTATCTCTATTCGGGAAACAGCGTAGACTGAAGCTGCAAAACTAACGACGCAATCTTATACAATGTAAGGGTGTATTTTTTTTGTGTGTCTACCCAAACATAACTCACAATGTTTATGTGCGTGAATACTGAATAACATACGATTTGAATAACCGCCGTAACAGTCACACATCGCGTTATTCTCTATAATTTGTAGAGTCAGAGTCACGATAATTTGTTCGTGACTGCACATTTTAATATGCCGTCTGAGTACGTTGCTAGGCTTTGATACATCAATAGAAAGACGGTTACCGCGAAGGGCAGACGCAAGCGATAGAGCACCCCTGTGAAGTATTATTAAATTGTAATATAATGTAATCGTCCAATAAACTTGAAGTGGCTTGTCATTTTAACTTACATTCTTCTTCGACTCCGTCTTAGTCGCACTTGGCTTGGTCTGGAGTCAAAGACAAATCCATGCAAATAAAAATATGTCTTTTTCAGAATATAGTTAGGACATGTTGCAAGAAGTAGCAAATATATGTGTATGTTGAGTATAGACTCACTTTTATTGATATGATATTTTACTAGAAATACATAGGTATTACAAGATAAAATAAATAATATAAATAAAGCAGTATAAATAAAATAAATAAATAAATAAAATTGCTTTAATGAGGCTGTTATTGAGAATAAATATTTAATGTGTATACTTTTTTTGAATTCATAACAAAAAAATCATAGTAAATAATAATGCAGAGTAACGTGACATCTAATTCTCTATACCTTTTGTTTAAAAATATCAGCCAAATTCCTCTGTTCTAAATATTATATTAATCAAATTATCACAACAGTGTGTGAGCAGCCTTAGAGTCGGTCACAGGACGGCGGGTAGTCGGCGACAGCGCTAAAGCAGGAAGTTTACACAATACAAACGTAATTATGTTCATAACGCCCCGTGAATAGGCTTATTGAATACCCACATTTTAACTGCCCCGATTATAGCACGTTAATTAAGGGTCATACGTACCTCGGTATAGGACTTGGAAATTTGTCATTGTAACGTGTGTGTCCAACCAATGTAGCTACCACAAGAAAATAACGAGTAAGATGGCGTGTCTTTCAGTCTTCTACTGGCTGCATTTCGGAGAGTGTGCGAGAGAACTGCATGACCTGATTTCACCAGCCCCCTTTCACCAGCGGAACACTAGACGCGGGCGCAGTTTCCACCCTTACGTCGTAGACATTCCAGCAATGCGCACTGATAGGTTTCGATCTACATTTCTCATGCGCACGGCTAGGGAGTGGAATTCGCTGCCGGCTGAAGTGTTTCCTAGACATTATAATTTGGGCGAATTCAAGAAAAGAGTGAATAGGCTATTACTAGTCAGGCATGATCCATCCTAGGCCACATCATCACTTACCATCAGGTGAGATTGGGGCCAAATGTCTGCCTAGACACTTTAAAAAAAATGAAGAAATACAACCTGATACATATATACTTACTATACTTGAAATTTGTGTTACTGACTTTACAATTCTACACTCCCCAATCAAAAACTTATAAGTAAGATAGGTACTGCAAATGTTTGTTTAGAAAATCTAGTTTATTATATTCTATAGTATAACTAAACTTAGTTAAACTAGTTTAATCTATAAAGAATAAGAAAAACTACTAAACTATATTGACGACGCGTTTGGTGTATTGGTTAGCGCTCCTGACTATTATGTCGGCCGTCGCGGGTTCGAATCCCGCAAGGGGCAAATGTTTGTGTGATGAGCACGCACATTTGTACCTAAGTCATGGATGTTATATGTGTATTTAAGTATTTATGGGAGACGCCCCCGTCTTAATCGTTGTCTGGTACTTCGTAACACAAGGAAGAAAATTCCTTACCACGAAACCAGACAATTGGTGTGTTGTCTGGCGCATATTTATATACTAAAAAGAAAACGAAAAGTGAAACTTTGTTTTTGACATTTCAATTAAAAAACAATATGTTTACTGTATGACGGCCCCTTAAATGCCCGGATTTCTTGACTATGAGCGCTCGATTGGGCCACATTAAGATAACTTTGACTTTTACGAGCACATCTAATAGCCGTTAACGATGACAAGTATAAATAAAATGTTTAAACTTAAACGGTGTACCAGACTTTTATTACGCCGACGCGACGACGACTCGATGATTTATGGCATGGGAGTCTTTGAACTGATTTTTAACAGAATTTATTTTTATCTTTGTAAAAAATAAGCTGAATTGAGGGACCTCCACAGATCGTCTTTGTGTGAATTCAATGTGTAGTACCAATTTTAGGATCGAACATTTTTCCCAATAAGAGTTTCATTTTACAAATGTAAAAAAATTAAAGCAGTATAAATTGTATAGAGCTATTCAGGACGCTTACATTGAATCTATCTATCTTCTTTGAAATTGATTTTCTTTAAAACCTAAAAACCTCATATAGTTGAAAATCGACGTCATGTGACATGGTAAAAAAAATATTGGTGAATATTAATTGATATTATTGATAATAGGCTCATACGACCAGTCAAATACGCTCCATCCTCAGACCCATCATCATCGTTAGGTATGATCTGGTCCAATATCTGGCCATCAATACAAAAATATCAAACAAGTTCCTTTATTTTAGTATAAAACCTCTTCCAAATCCTTAAAACTCTTCAGTAAAAGCTGCATGCATGCAAACACCAAATCCCATAAAAAAAAAACTTCCAATGAGTTTCCCACAGGTCATCGTGCGGCATGATGACAGCAATGATGCGTCTCTCAAGTTTAGGCCTTTCTTTATGAATGCCCCCATTCATACGAACAAGCAGCTTTGATCGATCATGGGCATATCGCGTATTAACATCACTAATGTACATACGGCACGGCAACATACACAAAACGGAAGATTTCATCAAGCGATTTTGAACTTTAGTAATGTATGGCGCAAGGATGAGAATGGCTTGAGATTTTTTTATGATTCTGGATAATTTGATGTGCTTATTAATACTTGAGAGCTTTGAACAGACGCATTCATAAGACGGGAGCGGGCGTATGTTTAGTACAAAAGATGACTATCGAAGGATCAATGGGGTGTGCTTTGTGGGGTTGAATTACCTGAATGGGTATTCATAA
The DNA here is from genome assembly GCA_963584085.1 of Pyrausta aurata. Classification (NCBI taxonomy): domain Eukaryota; kingdom Metazoa; phylum Arthropoda; class Insecta; order Lepidoptera; family Crambidae; genus Pyrausta; species Pyrausta aurata. Next base: position 2,998,280 of record OY757264.1, read on the forward strand.
TTGATTTTTGATGAAAGACATATGAAATCTGATGCTAATGCTTGCGGCGTCGCTGGCGTCTTCGTTTGCACGGTATTAAGATGGTTTGCGATGGTTTTATACTTTTGTTAAGGTTATGTCTTGCAAGATATCATTTTGAAGACCAAAATTTTGTATAGGCTTTACCATGTAAAAAGACAAAAAATATATTTATGGCAAAAAAATACGCAGTATTATAAATATATTTATGGCAGTTCATATGATGTGATTTTTCTTAAACTCAAGCTTCGTTCTTGTCGGTGGAGTATTTGCCTAAAAATAATTAAATGGAGTTTATGTGATTGTTTCATGAATAAAAGATAATACAAAACAAAAGATCTAAATTAAGATTGAAACTTTTATCGATGTGTTACCTACATCCCTGAAATATTAGCTTTCTAAAACTTTCATAACAGAATATACTAAAATGTAAGCTATGAGCATTAGAGTGAAACCGCATTCGTGGGGTTTCATGTGCTTTTCAATAAGTATGGGGGTGTATTCGTCGATTTTCATTTGTCATTCATTTGTATAGGAATATTGCAAGGGAGCACCTGCGTTATTCATTACCCTACGCGGATTATTAAAACTGTGCCCATTATGTTTGTGAAATAAACAAAGGATTAAAAAGAAATTCATCCGTCCTTCGCTACCCTACTATGAGAACCTAATTCGCGACCAATCAAACGACCGTCGCTGCCAAAGGGCTGATCCCGCCTTAAAATAAGGACGATTTTTGTCAAACTTGAGACCGATTATCGCGTCACTCTCACTTTTTGCGTTTCATAATACAAGGGTGCGTTTATTGGGGCTTCTATTGGGTATGTGAATTGGAATGAAAGATGAAAAGCGGTATTAAAAGAGAAGAGGGCTTAGTGAGGGAAATTAATAATAACAGCTCCTCCACAAGGGTTGATAGCTGTTGCGTAGGTAGGGCTTATTGGGAATTACTTAAAGTAGCTGTTTATGCAACAGCTGTTTTCTCAACGAGTACTGAGAAAATCCATACTAATGAAATGTTAAAAAAATATTAAACAGCTAGGAGTGTAACCTATTTTCGGCACAGTGGGAAAAAGTGTAAACTTAGTACAAGCGAATAGTTTTCTAGTTGTTTTGTGAATAGGTTTTTCTACAATACCGCTAGCTTTGCATTCTCTACTCGTATTAGTGATGGTCATTGTGATTGATGAATCAACTAAGGTCGTCCTTTGAACCTAGCCTCATTGTTAGAGTGCTATTGAAAATAAACAGTCATTTTATTTCAATTACACCTGTGGTAGTTCAACTCGTTTGAGGCTTCCCAGGAATAAAAACACTTTCAATAATTTTCACGAACGCTCTTCAGCCTACCGTCTAGACCAGTCCTGGGTCCCTATTTTTGAATCACTCGCGTGAAGATGGCGGGTGATATTAATTGATTAAAGTCAAATTATACAATGAAAACCAGTTGTAATCTACACAGGAAGGATTTGGAAAAACATAGCTCAAGTTTGTGAGTACCCGCGTCTATATTTCGCGTGGTTTGTGTTGTTTTTTATTCGTTTCCGAACGAAAATCACACGCCATATCTAAGCGAGTGATTCAAAAATGGAGCTCCTGGTCAATGAAACATCCTTATAGCAATCGAGGTAGTACAAAGGAGTGCTAGCTTAGGGCCGAGTTGCTAATTTGCCTGAACTAAATTCATTTTGGTAGGCACTTGAAAATAATTCTCAAAGTGATCAGTAATAGTAGACGAATTAAGTTTGAGTACCTCTGCTCTACACCGTCTGATGAATTCCAAAATTCAAACAGACTTTTCGACTTAGAGACACAGCCTGTTGACACATAAAAAGCCTTGGTAAGAATACTAATATTTTTCAAAATCTAAAGTACCTCCTACTTGTTTTGGACAGCGCAGGTTTGTAAACCATTGTGTGTGGTGCAAGCGTATTTGGCTCAACTGGTAGGCGGTGCGGCGGTTTTCTCGATGATACCTAAATACATCTATATAGCTCTAACTAAATGCAAATTTACAACTAATGAAACCACCTAATCAGTAATGATCGCCACAACCGCCTAAATGGACTCCCATTTGTGATTAAACTATTTCTGCGGTAACATTGTTCGTGTGTAGTACAGTTTTCGGTTACGGATCAATTAGATCATACACGATAGTACATTTTCGTGGTTTGACTTCGGTATGGTATGGTTACGGGATCATGGGACTGTGGTATCTAAATTACTTTGCATATTGGAAAATTTAAGAGATCTCTCGCGCCTTACCACTTCAGGACGCACGACACGACACAAAAAGGGCATCACTGCAAACAAAAGACGACGTGAGGTGCAAGAGATTTTGGCTTTTGACACGTTCCGGGACACTATTCCAGACACAATAGATGTTTTATTGTTTTCACGCCTGTAGGCGTTCACTGTCCCGGAACGTGCTAAGCACAAAACTAACTACAAGCATAAAAAGCATCACGTATTGTGCTTCTTCACACAAGTATTATAATTACAGATCATGCCATACTCAGATGGATGCCCAAATTAAATAACCACGCATCAATCACAGTCAATCATCTAGAGTGTTAATTACTCTGTCCATTTCTATTATTCGTCCACCTCAAACGGGACCGAGCGCAGCGCTGCGTATTACTTTGCGTTTTATTAAGGTGACCTATAGTTACATAATAAGCATATCATCTCCGTACTTCGGAAGGCACGTTAGACAGTTTAAGGCCCCATGAGCGGTTTGATAACATCTGACAGCAAGATAGGTCGCTTTCCTTCCAAACACCCCTCCAACAACCCACACTGAGCCTGTGTGGTGGAGTATGGCTTATACCACCTCATACCTGAGGTGAGGCCTTTGCTCAGCAGTAGGATGTTTACAGGCTAATTTTACTCTTTAAGTACCTATATCATACAATACCTACATCTTTCTTATGCGCATATAACCGGGATCCCACCCAGTTAAATGGGAATTAAAGGGAAGGTTTTATTATAATTTTGTCACTATTACATTATATTGTTACTACATAGTTATGAGTTTTTTGCTGACGACCTCAAAATCTTTAGAAATATTAAATGTTGCAACGATGTTGAACTGCTGCAAAGCGATGTAAATAGGGTTAAACTTTGGTGTGCTGCTAACTGTATGACACTAAACGCAAAGAAATGTTCCTTTATTAGGTACACCAGGAAAACGAACCCATTCCCGTCTTCTTACAACATCGACGGGGATACATTACAAGAAGTTACAGAGATTCGGGATTTGGGGGTTATCATCGATTCCAAACTTAAATTCACATCTCATATCGACAGCATTGCCAAAAAGTCGTTCCAAATGCTCGGTTTTGTAATGAGGAATCTGAAACCCTTCTCTTCTTCCACGATCATACTTACTTACAACGCACTTGTTCGGTCTTCTCTAGAGTACTGCAGTGTTGTATGGAATCCTCAATATGTCGTGCACTCGGAGCGTCTAGAGAACGTCCAAAGAAAGTTTACCAGACAGCTGGCTTATAAATCAAGGGGTATCTCTCACAGGTGTCCATATGAGCAACGCTTATCATTTTTTCAAATGACATCCTTGCGCGATCGTCGCCTTCTGCACGATCTAACGTTTTTGCATAAAACTGTCAATGGTTCACTGAGGTGTGAGCAGGTCTTAAATCATGTCTCTTTGCATACTCCCTATCACATACCCAGACATCCTATCACAAACACTTTCCAGCTGCCAACTTGCAGAACCAATCTGGGTAGACACTCTCCATTTGTCAGAATAAGCGAGGAGTATAATAGCATCAACGCTTCCTTATCGGGCTTGGACGTATTTTTCGATCAACTCAACGGGTTCAGGAACAAGATCCAGAGGCATTTATCTGACAAAACCTGATAAATCAGCTGCTTCTGCTGTTTTTTTTTTTTGTTAATTATTATTAGTATTTTTAATTGTAACTTTTTTTATTGATTTTTTGCACTAGTGTAACTTTGTAGTTTTCTTGCCAATGATGTGTATACCTATAATTGGCATATGTAGGAGAATAATACTTTAATTATCTGTAACTAAATGTTGTCTATGTATGCTGTTGGTGTACCATATTTAATAAAATAAAATAAAATAAAATAAAATATATTGAGGCACTTTGCCCAGTAGTGGAATGCTTAAAGTTAGTCTTGCTTCACTTTACTATTTTACATTATATTATTCTGCCAATAGCCCAATATTGACGGCGCATTTACCTACAAATACTGAAATCTGCCAGTCAGCGAGATTAGCCAAACTGAGTAAGCTATGCCAAGGCCTTTAATCATAAAGGTCTATTCACGCATACCTGAGGGTTCAGCTCGTCCTTGCAGCATAATGAGCCGAACCCACCATTGTTGGTTCGTGAGTAGGGACCCCACATAATGAGATTTGATCGGACAAAGAAAACTCCGCGGAATCACGTTGCGGATAGAAAAGCCATGCGGAATGACGTTACGAACTTTTTGGTTTGTGATTCAATGTACTTTATTGGGAGGAAAGTTAAAAGTAACACTGTGATGAGTTAACATTTTGAATGGAGAGCATAAAATAACAAATGAATTAATATACCTAAGATGGCCTATAGGAGTATTTGTTCAGGTTTAGATACTCGCAAATAATCAAGGTTTCAATAACCGAAACACGGAAGTATACGAATGAGTATTGATCCAAAACAAAAAGCGATTCTATTAGCAATAAAACAATCATTGCCTATCCGATGAAGCAAGGCTGAAGGAAGTAAGGCACGCCACGTGGCCTCAAACATTGGCATTGTGTCTCCCACACAATAATTATCCCAATCACACACAAGCATGGATAACATACCGTAATCAATTTATTATTATTGGATGCCATACACAGAACATGCTGATTTAAGCGGCGTATTAAGTTTCCAAAGCCATTATGCCGTTGAAAAGGGATAATTTGCGCTTCAATACAGTTCAATACAAAGTGCAAGAGCGATTTGAATATGTTATGTAAGACAATAATTGTTGAGTGTCGAAAGAAGGTGTTTATTTGTGTCGTAATAGAGATTCTCACGATAGATTGATCGAAGAAGGTTAGCACTGCCAAGGGTCAATGTTCATGCCTTGTATGAAAGTCGTAACAACTTTATGCGTACAATATTAGCAATTTAGCATGTAATCACGATTGAACGAGAGAATAAATTGCAACGTTCTATCATGGTCAAGACGATCGATGCGTGTGTAAAACGTACATGAGTTATGGTTTGAAAGGGTTTTAAATTGTATAGTAAGTACTGAGTTTGGGCATTGTTTACGAGTACCTACCTAAACGTAGAATTGTAGTGTTCCAATTTGAGAAGTTCATCGGAAATCCTGGAATGCAAATTGACTTAGGTGAGGTATGGGTACCTAATATCAAAAATCTAATTATTTTTCCTGCAAAAGATGCAGGTATTACAAACTTTTCTCATTAGTTAAAGCATTATATTATTATTATAGACTAATAATAAGTACTACCATTTTATTAGGTTTCGGATACATAAGAAAGCGTTTAAAAAGAAGTAACTCGGCGCAACCCACTCTCCCACTTTCTTTAGGTACCACATTTTTGATAAAAACACGATTAGGTAACCGGGAAAATTTCCCGAATCTAAATGCGCCAATGGAAAAATACGTCAACAACACGGGAAGACTGGTATAAATCAGCGGCTATGGCGAAACGCATTCATGCATGGCTTGGTAAATCACTGCATCCGGTACTTCATCCTTGTCTTTGGATCTGCCAAATGGGTTTAGGAGTAGGCAGAAATAATATAGGTAAAAGATGTAAATAAGAAAAATGATTTCACGCCTTCTATAGGCTACGTGAAAAAAGATTTCGTAAGAACGATAGTAACAAGGTTTATAATAAAGAGTCTTAGATTAGATCATATCCAGCAAAGAGAAACTCAATTTCCTGTGCTGTATTGTACATGTGAACACATCGATACCTATTTATTGTTCAGTGATTTGGGACTGGACACTTTGATGAGTGGTTCCTATGGGTCTAGCTTGTCACATTTGCAGTAGTACCTATATGTATAATTTCTGAAATAAAATCTATTCTAGGACTTCCATTTCCCCTCTTTCCTTCTACTATATTCCCCTCTAAGAACCTGTCATGTCGTATCAGGTGTCCTATCATAATATTGCCTCGTCTATTTTCTATTATTTTCAAGATATTTGTCTTCTTATCTACATTCTCTAAAACTTATGTCCTATCAGGCAGTCTAAAGGATGAATACAAAAGAAAAGAATGGCAATTACGCCACAAACAAGCTCTTAAGTTTAAGGAGAGATAACTTCTGAAGACACAGATGAAGACGAAGGATTTTTTTTAATGGGTAGGATCCCGGCTGAAATGCCGAAATAAAGAAGTGACACCGTTTCTAACAAAAACCAAAACTATAAAAATAAAAATCACTATACTTAATACATCCGCGTAATTTAATCCAATCTAGGCCAAATGACCAAGCCTTATCAAGTTCAGAAAGTAAAAGCCACCAGATGCGTCGTCTTGGTTCGCTGCGCGCGCGCACGCCCTCTGGCGGAAGTTGCGTCTCGGTATTGTTCTTGATCGACATCGATCAAACAACTGTATCGTTGTTTTAGGCTGAGCGCACATGAGGATGCAAATCATGAGCTTCGTATCCTGAAAATGATGGCATCCTGTGTCTGGGATTACTGAAGTATCGTATTATATGAATGCGTAAGCCTCTGTTAGTATCATGAAAGCGTATCTAGCGCCTTAGGCCCGGTTGCGTCCTCGATAGTAAATACTACTGGAATGGCGATTGTGCATGTTTTGAAGAAAAAAATCTGACATTTGGTTACGATACTTTTTTCTTTTAAACACACAATCTTAAATATTCGACGGCTGGTAACGAAATTCAACTATTATTTGAGTAAACTATCGATCATCAACCGGGCTTTAGTGACTGAAAATTTGATCCGTTAGATAGATAACTCTTTATTGCACACAAAATTAGTGAATTTACAAATTTGTTTAAAGGAAATGTACAATTTAAGGCGTTATACGTCATATAGAAGAAAATTGTGTGTACTTACACTTGGTACTTAACTTTGTGTAAAAGAAAATAGGGTTATTTTGAAATATACTTAATTACGAATTACTTTTACGCATAATCGTCATAGTCATTTAAGCTATTTTGAAAGGAAGAAATGAAGAGCTAACGCTTAATAAGCTTTCTTCAGGTGCTTCATTCTGAAAATATTTGAACTTACTTATTCCACAAGTAGAGCGAAACTGATTTATACATAGGTATTTTTCTCTTACCCAAAGGGGCAAAGCCAAAAGAGCCTACATTTTTTACAACACTTGAAAAGCAAACACATTCGTGAGCTCAAAGCCTTAGTATTGTTTGCTCCCGAAAATATAATGCGGGTAGGTACCGTCACGGTTCATAATTCGCGAAGGTGAATCATGAGTGAGTGAGTGAGTAATAGGTATTTGGAAACCGTGCGTACTTAGAATAATGATAGCTTTGCCTGTAGCTGGTGATGGAAGCATTTAGAATAATTGTTGGACTTCACTTTGGACTTAACTTGTTTTTTTTTCATGTAAAATAAAAAAGTTTAGTAAACCGTTGTTCATGGCTATTTGATAAAATAGATAGGTAACTACAGGATCCAACAGTATTTTTCTGACTAGATTTTTAAAATCTTTGAAAAAAAAATACCTACTTTAAAAAAAATGGAATATCTGGCGTATAAAATATTCTTTTAAAAAAATAATAATAATAATAATGGCATGTACAAGTAAAAGAGGCCGCTGTATTAATAATTAAGGGTATAGGAAAGGAAAGTCGATAATAGCAACTTGAGTTTGATTTAACATTTATTATTAAACTAGCTTTTGCCCGCGACTTCGTTCGCGTGGACTTCAGGTTCGTCCCGTCTAGTCTAGTAATAAGTAAGAAATACGGTAACTAAGCACTGCAGAGCCCTAAATTGTAGCCTATATGTTATTCTGATGTATAAGCTATATTGTGGTAAAGTTTCATTCAAATCCATTCAGTAGTTTTTACGTGAAAGAGTAACAAACATCCATACATCCATACAAACTTTCGCCTTTATAATATAGTAGGAAGTAGGATAGTAGGATTATAGAACATTTTTGTAGAATCCATAATTTAAATCAGCTTATACAAATTGCCTAATGGCTCAGATCTTACTCACTCGTGATTTCGACGAAACACTTCTGATTTTCTTAATCCTCTAAAAGCGAAGTATAGGAAATTTCCATACTTATGCGAACAAAATAGACAAGAGGAAAGCTACGTAGGTGTTAAGCGTGTTCTTTGTTGATGCGAATATGGATTGAAAATGTTTGGAAAAGGATCGAACAAATAATAAATGTATACATAAGGAGTGTATGGTTAAGATAAGCTAAATCAGAGAGTTCTTTCAAAAGTGCAAAGTTCTTAAAAATACTTTTGTACGGTTGTAAGTACAGGTGTTTTATAACGCACTACAGCCTTGTGACTCTTTTCTTGGTACACAAATGAAAAGTAACAAGAAAATGACTGTTTTCTAAGCTCTCATGTGATGGTGTCTGCGTGCCTCGCTCTACTTAGTTATGGGTGGTATTTGTCTTTTGTGTACCTTCATTTACCTATTTACTGGACTTCCATTGCCCCTTATTTTAACTTTCTGATCCACGAAAAATAGTTTCATTTAATAAGTTCACAATACAGCGGCTTGGCGTAAACTAGAGAAGACATGATGTGCATCAAAATCTTTTGTAGTATTAATTTTGTTAGCACTTTCGGCTTTTTGTGGCTCAGTACAACTGCAAAACTATTTCCGAGTGTGATAAGTTAAGGATCGTTTAATAATTATGATTAATTAATGGAACCATCGTCACCAATCATAAAGTTTCTGAACGAAAATCACACGGAAGATTGTCGGGAGTAACTCAAAATAGAGCTTCGAATAGTTTCAATGGAAAATGAGCAAAGAAAAACATTTGTGCTGAATTAAAACGTCCAAACTAAACCTCAATTCCATAGCGTTACTTTGATGATCGCAAAATAATCGGTCATCAGCTGTTTACTTACAATTTGATAGCTTTTCGTAGAACCTTGTGAAATGTTGGCAATTGTGTTGGAATCGATTTATAATTGGGTTACAGGGTTGCTATTATCCAAATGCCTACTATAAAACCGAAAGGGTTATCGAATAAGCCAAAAGGGACGATTCTATTACATTAAAAATAAATTTATCATGACATGACACATTTTTCACCGTCTATTTTATTCATTTTTATTTATTATTATGTATACTTAAAATGATGTCTGCTCTTACATTGTTTTGCTTGTGATATTGTAAGTTCTATAGACCTACATTTATGTATAGTAATTCCTACTTTACGTCGAATACCAAACATAGGATATTTGTGTGAGTAATGCTAAGAAAACCCATGCTTTTGAACTACCGTCCCATTCAAATAAAAATAATCTGTTGGTCGAATACTGATAATATGTCGATCGATCAACAAAACTACCATTTGTACAAATTGGCATTCTAAAGTGGGTCGCTATAAATTAGTGAGTCCATAATTGGTTTCACCCAACCCCATGAATGTGGTATTGTAGCTGTAAATTACATTGATGAGTTGCTACAATTTTGACCAAATAATTTATGCCCTGTTATCTGAACGGTAAAATATGGCTTGCTGATTCGACATTTCGAAATGATTTTTCGGCATTTTTTTTATCAACCCGGAAATTTCATAGACTGTTCTGCTATAGTCGTCGAAACGAACAACTTTTACAATGGAAGCAATATAGTGAAATCGAAAAAAAAAGCAACTGTTTCATTGAAAAGTTGAAGCGTGCCTAACGGGAACAAAATGCATACACTAGCTTTTTTTAAGGTACTACTGGACCTTTGATAAAAAATAATTTGACCAATAATTATAGTCACGCTCGAATAAGCGATACTCAATCATACATATTCGCTACGTACAAGCACAGTACAAGTAACTTTTTTCAAGACTATGTTTTAAATTAATAAATAATATTCTGTAAAATATCAAACGTTGCGTCCTTATCTTTAAACCAATACTCCCAGGTGTTCTATATAATGAGTTAAAATACCTGCAATTCAAAACCTATTTCCCTTTTTTCATGGGGTGATAAATAAAGCTTTTATTTTGAACGGCAAAAACAAAACCATGAAAAGCTAATCGTCTATTATACTGGGATTATTAATCAAACGTTTTATAAACCTGCCCGGCTTGTCCTTGGCAAGTCATAATCAATAAAGCAACCCTAACAATAATATTTTGTCTGCTTCCTGGGCCCTACTCTTACACCGATGTGATTTTGAAAAGCCTTGGAATATCTGACATCGAATACGAAGACTTTATTGCAAGGAATGAGCAGTTTTCTTGCCATGAGATGTTAATATCATCGAGAGATGGCGCTAGCGTCACTTTAGGAACTAACTTTTTTAACTTCATTTAAGTTTTATAACAGAGGGTAATTGCTTTTCGCCAACGTTAATATTAAACAGTAAAATAAAATAAATGTAAACCTTTAGTACCTAAAGGACAAATTTATGTCAAAAAATAAGTACCCTAATTAATCCATAAGTCATTAACGCATTTTACAATATTTCATTTGTGTAAGCCAAAAACCGAAAAAAAAAAACATTACGCACTTTTTTTTCTTTGTCTATGGTTTTCCGCCAACGTGAAAAAAAAATTCCTAAAGTGACCCTAACGCCATCTAGTGAGAGCTGTAAAACGATGGGAGAAAACTGCTCATTAGGGTCCACGGTAAATTGGTGTTACTTGATTCAGGAGTAGACCCTTTCTCGTAATACTGGCGAACTCTATTCGAAGTAATAAAACTGTTTTGATGCTTTTGATTGAATTATTTGACGACATTTTGCGTTCCCAAGTAGAGTACTTACTTATTCTTGAGAAAAACAAAAAATATAAAAAGGAAATTACTACCTGTTTTATTTTTATATACTTTTTATAGCTCACCTTTATAATGAAATTTTATATGAACTAATTTACATAAGTCTTGAACCTTCTAAGACCATTTAAATCGAGCTCACTAAATTGCTTTATTTTTTGTTCACCTTTCAGACAACTAGACCGTATAGATAGGTAGCTATGTTCGAATTCCGATCCAATAAATTATCCGAAATATGTGTCCGTAACATCGCGCTATCAATAAATTCTTTCATTATCAAATATCTATACTAAAACTATCAACGGATATTGAAGTCCCTCCGGATATAACCTCAAGGAGGTCCCTTCGCCGCTTAACAAGGCCCTTACTTCCACTTAATTAGAGCTGGCTGCTTCAGGAATATTGAAAGCCTCACCTGAAAACTCTGGCTGAAAACTAGGCTCCCGATATTATAGATACAAGCCAAGTTTTACCTCCTGTGCCGATGTATGTTACTCGTAGATCTGATTTTAATTTTACGCTGATTTGATAAAAGATACCAATAGTTTGTTGTCCTGTTGAAGCTTTACCTACTCATTATTCGATATTTTATTTTATTTCGTGTCATCAAATTTTTAAGAGCCAGGGGCCCTATTTTTGAATCATTCGCTTCAAGATGGCGAGTGATTTTCGTTCGACGTAGTGTCAAAAGTCATAGAAAAAAATCGTTTTCGAACGAAAATCACTCGCCATATCCAAGCGAGTGATTCAAAAATAGGAGCCCAGGCTCTTGTTGGTGGAGTTTATTTATTCATTTCTTTCGTATAGAATTCTTTTTTAGATCTAAAGTACGAGTAAAACCCACGGATTAAAAAAAGACCCATCATAGTTAGACTTTGATAAAACGTTTGATTTGATCATGATTATAATTGTTTTTGCCAGAGCAATACCTGCGTACTTTTCCATTATAGTCAGAACCTTCATTGCAAAGTTGTTCCCTTTATTTAAAGGTCAGCTAACATTGGACATAAATACCTACCTACTTCCATTTCGTGTCTTTTTACGACAAAATCGTGAAACGCGATTATAATCCGAATTAATATTACTAATGTGGAAGGTTGTAAACTGCGAGTTTCCGGCGTAATCTGAACTGTGTAGTCAAGGGCAGGGCTAAAATATTGTTATCGTCTTAAATGACCTTTCTAACTCGTACAAAAAGGGAAATACAGTTACATTGTATATTATTACGAATGAAAGATCCTTTCTACGGGTTATTTAAATTCTTACAATAGGAACTAGCTTATGAAGTCTATCTATGACTAGGCATAATATTGCAACACTCACGTATCAATTTAATACTCTTAATCTGTGAATTTATGTTACATAAAAATTTCTTTTTCAGAACAACGTTGTTGATTCAAATGCAAACACATCCTTTATTTTTCTGCTGTATTTATTTAACCCTTTAAATGATGTAGGATTCTAATTAGCGCCTGTTTGTTTTCAAGCGGCAATTCCGTTATTTTATGAAGATAATGCTATGAAAATGGTTGAGTGGTTTTAAATTAAGCTCGGTTGATGCTGCTCCTTAGTTTCTTGAGGTAATTTAATTGAATGGTGCTTGAAAGTAGCGTCTCAAGATTATAATAATGCTGAAAACAATGACTGACTTAAATTCCTGAAGTAATCACACTATTAATTTTAAGTTGCGAACTGAAATAATGAAGTACCTGAGCTTAGTGTACCTACTTATTTAAACTTTAGTTTATATCTCGAGTAGGTACTGACTAAATCTTAGGGTTGACAATAAATACCTATATAATATACTAGCTTTTGCTCGCGACTACGTCCGCGTGGAATAGTGACTTCTTTCTCCCGTTTTTTACACATTTACCACTATATCTTTGCTCCTATTGGTCGTAGCGTGATGTTATATAGCCTATAGCCTTCCTCGATAACTGGACTATCCAACACAAAAAGAATTATTCAATTCGAACCAGTAGTTTCGGAGATTAGCGCGTTCAAACAAACAAACAAACTCTTCAGCTTTATAATATTAGTATAATATATAGGTAGATATATTATATCACCTGATAACGTAACAATGGACCTGTCACTGTCACTACGGGTGAAAAAATTGTGCATAAATTAACTGTATTGACTTGACACGAAACAGACAAACGTGGGTTGATGAGCGGGAAACTTGGTCGAATAAACCACCATCCAAGGCGGGAAAGCAGGAGGAACGTGACATGTTTGGCAGGTTTATTCTTACGATAACCGGGTATAAAGTACCCGGTCAAACACATGTTTATCTAATATCTTGGATCTGGGTGTCGTGATACCACCACCATTGTGATTTCCATTAATAATACAAGCTTAAGCTTCCTTCTGTGGATCAGAGCAAAGTGGTCTAACGTAAATCTGCCTTACCTATTACTGAACATCTAATTTCTTCTTTCCAGCCAGTGGGCATCTACCGAGGGAAGTATGAGTGGGCAAACGAAAACAGCCCGGTTGGTGGCGACTGCTCGCTGTGGGTCAGAGCGGCTACTCTTCAACTAGATGACGGCCAGTGGCAGTGCCAGGTTACTGCCAGCAACTATGATGTCCAAGTAAGTGTAAAATACTTCGAGAACTTTCCAAGTTCATGCTACGAAAAGGCAAACAGCCTAGTTGGTGGCAATTGCTCGTTGTGGGTCAGAACGGCCATTCTTTAACTAAATGACGGCTAGTGGCAGTGCCAGGTTACTGCTAGCAACTATGACGTTCAAGTAAGTTTATCGCTTGGACCTTTTGCACTTTTGTTTTGTTACAGCACTTTTCGATCTAGGACAAAATGACAAAAGGAAGTGCGTAAAAAAACTACTCAATGAAATCCTTTGCATCCTATCTAACCTCTGTAAAAAGCCAAATTTATGCAATTACCTATCTTAATTTATTTGATAGAGCCTTTATTACTTCCATAGCACTTGAGGTTACTAATTCATAAAGTGTGTGTTCTAGCAGACCTTCCTAAAACTATCTGTAATTAATTTAAGGTACCAAAGATGACTTTCATTGAAGCTACTCGTATATTTAGCCAAACTTATGAACCTTCTCTTATTCCAGGATGCATTATCCAGTCCACCAGCAGCTTTAGCAGTTCGAGTGCCGCCTCAATCTCCAAGGATCCTCTTCAACGGGACCCACGTGATGCCAGGACAAAACATCACGGTGCCAGCCGGGTCCAGGGCCACGGTTGTCTGCGAGGCCAGATATGGCAACCCACCGGCTTATATTGAGTGGTATTTAGGTAAAACGATATTATAATCAGAGATTGTTAAATAAACATATTAAATAAATAAACAGCAATGTTCAACTACATGTAAACTGTTTAGTTATGCTAAACATAAGAATCGGTAACTTTGGGAACTTTTTTTGACTGGCAAAACTGTTAATACAACTATTATATTACTACTCGTAAATAAATCACTATTTAATTCTCTTAACACCTTCTTACAGTTTCTGAAATCAAAGTAAGTAGTCTGATGTCACATAAACCCAAAAGGCAACTGAGCGATTTATTTATTTATCTATACGTACAAAAAGTTTCTGTATCTGTTCAATATTACAATATTATGCTACCATATCTCAATAACACTTTTTATATCAATATTTTTTCAGAAAAAGAACGCCTCACAGCGTGGAGTCAGACTAACGCTTCCGAAGTCGAAAGGCCTCGCGTCTGGGCATCGAGATCGGTGCTGGAACTTGGAGCCACCAGGTCAGCTCATGGCAGACAGCTGGCCTGCCGAGCTCACCATCCGTCGTACCCGTCTCCGTACTATAAAGACTCGTTTACCATGTTGGATGTTACTTGTGAGTTTTTTGTCTTTATTCTCATTTTTAATGTTCAGGTTTAGACCTTTCAGTCTTTAGTAGCTACC